>VXBX01001790.1:242364-291414 GCA_013400415.1 Scytalopus superciliaris | reverse complement strand
GGGGGAATCTTTCTTGTGAGGTTTGGCCTTTGGCAGAGAGCCAACCCAAACTTTCTCAATAGTTGGTGCCGTTATAGAGAAGTTTTTCAGAGAAAATACAGCTGAACATGTATTTGCAAATATGTAGATGTTTAGAGTGTTACAGTGCAAATATATTTAGGTGTGATTTAAAAAAGGGAACCATTTCCAAATTTTACTAACTGTAATTCAGTCAGGTTTATATCTTTTTAGAATCTGGTAAAATTATTTAGTTTTTACTGTGAATTGTATATATTCAGTAGGAATTCAAGAAGGGTAAAATATGCATATCTATGAAAAGTATTATTATAGATAAAAGTATCATGAACTGCTACCAGACCCTTCAGCAATATAAGCAAATACTTTGCAAAAATATCAGAATTAAAGTTCAGCAAAAGGGAGGTTTTCTACCAGAGACCTGAGGAAAGATAGATATATTGATCTGAAAGGAGAGTTGTTAACATCTGCTTATGTCCATCGTAGGTAATTCCCCATTGTGGTGAGTTTACACTGGCTGGATACCAGGGTTCTACCAAAGCTGTTCTATCACTCCCCTGTTCAGTTGGGGAGAGAAAATATAATGAAAGTCTTGTGGGTGGAGATAAGGATGGGGAGTGATCACTCACCAATTACCATCACAGGCAAAAGAGTCCTGGCTTGGAGAAATTAGTTTACTGCAAATCAAATCAGAGTGAAAAAAGAACAAATAAGCAGTAAGAACAAATCTTAAAAGACCTTTCCCCATGCCTCTCTTCTTCCCAGGCTCAACTTCACTCCCCGTTTCCTCTTCCTACTCCCCCTCAGCGGCACACTGGGGACAGGGAATGGGGACTGTTGTCAGTTCATCACACACTGCCACTCCTAAGTGCTCAACAAGGAGAGGACTCCTCACACTCTTTTCCTGTGCCAGCATAGGCTTCTTCCCACATGACAAAGCCCTCCATGAACTTTTCCAATGAGAGTCCTTCCCATGGGCTACAGTTCTTCACAAGCTGATCCAGTGTGGGTTACTCCCATGGGGTGAAATCCTCCAGAAGCAGGCTGATCTAGAATGGGTCTCCCTGGAGGATCACAAGTCCTGCCAACAAACTTGCTCCACTGAAGACTCCTGTTTTTGTGGGTCCACAGGTCCTGCCACAAGCCTGCTTCAGCACAGGCTTCCCATGGGGTCACAGCCTCCTTTAGGCATCCACCTGCTCCAGTGTGGAGTCCTCCACGGGCGGCAAGTGGATCTCTGCTCCCTCCCTAATCTCCATGGGCTGCAGGGGCACAACCTGAGTCACTATGGTCTTCACCATGGGCTCCACTGTAATCTCTGTTCTAATACCTGCCACACCTCCTGTCTGTCATTCTACACTGTCCTTGGTGTATGCAGGGCTACACTCATTTCTTTCTTTTCTTGCTGCAATTTTCTTCTGCACAATAACTGTTTTTTCCTTCTTAAATATATTATCCCAGAGGTGCTACCACCATCAATGATGGGCTCGGCCTTGGCCAGCAGTGAAGTTGGCATCAACTCTGTCAGACATGGGGGAAACTTCCAGGAGCTTCTCAGAGAAACCACCCATGTAGACCCCTCCCTACTACCTAAAACCTTGCCACACAGACCTAATACATCCTGCAAAATAAAGACTGCATTTGTTTTCCAGATGTCCCACTTTTTATGAAGATGTTGTGTGTATTTATTATTAAGAGCAATTTCTTGTATAGATATTGAGTCTTTATGAAGTCTTACCAAGTAAAGAAATAACTAAATAATATCTCAATGGGAGACAAAGTAAGTAGGTAGGTAAGGTAGCAACACTGGCGAATTTCATTTAGGAAAATACCACCAAACAAAACCTACCAAAAAAAAGGGTGTGTATTGTCTCTTTGCCAATTATGTAAAGTCAGAATATTACTTACTTAGCAAAGGAAAATGAACATTTTAAGCTCTAATCAACTTCAGGATGAACTTGCCATCTTTGAGAAATCGGCATGCTAAATAAAGCCAGTAATTTTTTGAGACTTTGTGTAGGAGCAAAATCAGATCAACGGTTAAGTAAGACACAATGCTTTTTTGTGGGTTTTTTTTTCCTGGCTTAAATTTTTTTCCCACTCTTTTTCTTCTTTTAAAATAGGTAGTATTTTTTGCACCTTTTTTTTTTTCCCTCCTGCTTAAAGAAAATACTATACTCTTAAATAAAGGAGACACAGTACTTAATTACATTATGAAGGACTTTATACAATGGCAAATTGTCTTTCCTGCATGTCCTAACTACACAGACAACAGAGTCATGATACACTGAAGCTGGACTGTGTTCAGTCATGTGTAAGCAAACAGACTTCTAAATAATTGACAAGATAGAGTTACGTGATGACAAGCGGAGCATCAAGTCCCATAGAGTCTTGATAAGAGCTGCTCCTGAGTGAAGGCTGCTGACCATCTAAGAGTAGTAATAAAGTTACAGTGATAGATGTACCTATAAAACTCAATTTGATTAAAGATTGAGCTGTGTTAAAATATGTACTAGAAACTCTATGTTAGATCAACTTTGGCATTCTTTTGGAACTGGAGTTTTTTATATATCTCTAAGCATTTTTTGTAAATTAAGATAATGACTGCATATTGTTTTATCTGAAAAAAGCACAAAGTTGTCTAATGACATAAGCTAAATTACAGTGTAATTACAACTTGTATAATTCAAATACTCCAGCAAAATTATGAGATTTTTGTGGTTTATTGATCCATAATGGTAAATCAAAACTGTAACTTCATTAATCTATCCATGCTTTGTTGCATTTGGTTGGTTTATTTAAATTGACAAAGTATGTTTTGTGTTTGATATAACAGAACTATGACTTAATAGGAAACAAAACTTCTTTTGCACGTTTGTTCCTTGTGAGCCAGCTGAGGAAATCTGAAACCAGCACTTACGTGCAATGACTATGCAGAATGGGTGTTTCATTTCTCAAGGGGCAAGATGAATGATAGCAGAAATTCTAGGATTGAGAGTCCTGGGATACATGGGCATGTTTTGTTTGATCTTTTTAGAGTTCAGTATAAGCAGTAATACAGAAGAGTGTTTCTTTACCTCATTTTCTTAAGTAATGCTTCTTTCCTGGTCTTAAAACTTGAGTTTTCATTCTTTGCAATTTTGTTTCAATAGTCTGGATAGGACTGGAACTACAGATTGATATTCTGGTCTTCTGCTGCTATTGGTAACTCTGGGAGCCTTCCTTTGAAGTTACAACAGAGGTGTGATGTTACTATAGATTTCCTCATACTGTATTTGGATATCTAATTAGCATGCATTCCCAACAGCGATCAGAAGGGAACGCTGGTGTTTTTGTACTGTTAATGAAGCTGAAAAAGCAAAAACTGTTTAACTAATAGAGAACTAAAAATCCTTGATTTATTAATGCATATCTGAAAGAAAAAAAAAAAAGAGAATGGATCATACATGAAAGAGGTTTAAGGCCTACTGGATAGTTTTAAATTAGATTTTATTTGGAAGATCCTTTAATTAAGGTACTGTCAAGTGTCTTTGTCAGTGCTATAGCTAATAACACACACAGGGCAGACAGCAGGGTTGTAGCAAGTAAGAAAATGCCTGTAAGCACAAAGACCCTTAGGTTCCTGCAGAATAGAGACTATATTAATTAAATATCCCAGGGAGGTTTGTTTCTTGGTGTTGGTTTGGGGATTTTTATTTTTTTTTTCAAATTGCTGAAACTCAGTTGTCTATATGAATCAACACTGAGAACAACTCAGCATACTTTTGGCTTGTGCCAATTAGTAGTGTCATAAAGTCCAAGGGTTATCACAGCCACAGGATCATCTGACAACATGCAATTTGAATGGGACTACTATGGTTTGGAGGATGAGAGTGTTTAGTGTTTAACTGAGGCCATCTCATTCCCATTAGCCTCAGTGCTAGGGGGAAGTCCCAGACAAGCTTAATAGTTTTAAGGCTGCATGTATATTGTTACAGGCTTATACTCAGACAAACAGTTCCTGGCTTTTAGGTGCTGCTCACAGTGTTTCAGTCTACTCCCCTCTAGTAGATATTGGTCGCATTGAGTACAGGAGTGACCCCTGGTGCTGTGAAGGTCACTGCCTCTACCTCTATGACATGTTGAGTTTGTTCAAGACTTATCTGTTCTGTACTATCACATTAGAGACACCAGTGAACATGGACCATGTCTAACTGGCACTTTTTGCAGGAGATTGTTACCTGCTGCTGTCCCACTACATTTGTTCTGCCATGTATTTGATGGTTGACTTTCCACTTTCACAGAATAAGCCTTTAAATTTCAGATGGGAGATTGTTTGTTCCAGGAACTCTGGGATGGGTGATAAAAAGACAAATTAAGGTAATTGAATTGATCTGGAAAACTTTGTTAGCCATGGTGTAATGGAGAGTACAGAAAAATGGTCATAAATCATACTAGATGCCAGTAGACCTTGAATAAACTTAAATTCTGATTATGGAGGGTCCATATGTGAAGTTGTCTTCTAGAAGCAGATGCTTGTCATAAGCTCCTTTTCAGGAGGCAATAGGGAGTTTCAGAGAGAGCTATTCAAAGAAACCTTTATCAGAGTTGCTCTGATTTGGGAAGTAGGAAGTGGTAGCGATCTCATAATCTTTAGAGCCATCATTCAGTTTATCTGTCCATGGCTGTTCTGTATTGACTATACTTCTGAGTTCATATTCACATATTCTGGTTACATTTCTGACTAGTGCTAGAGTAATAGACATGATTAACATTTTCGTATAGTGCTCCTCATAAAATTCTTATTTATGCATCAGCAAAGCCCTAGTGCAACACCAAGAATTATTCCTGAATTGAATTATTATCTATACTGCCCATGTGTACAATGCAAGAATCTTTCAATGTCTCAGAATTATCTAGAATATTATGGGGAGATGGCTAGTGATTGTGTCTCCTTGTACTGTGGTGCAATCTGCTACTCCTGAGAAGTCAGTAAGAGTAAGTTCAGGCAGACTCAGGGGAGCAGTTAGTATGGAAGGGGAGAACAGTTAAGCAAGTACACTGCAGGATGCATTTTTTAAGCTGTCCCTTGCTAGGTTCAAAGTTCTCAATCTCCAAAGAGAGATTAAACCAAGTACTGAATATTAAATACAGAACATGGCTGGGAAGTGAGTGAGTGTTCCTTTGAGTGCCATCTCTCTATGTTGTCATCTGGCACATGTGAGGCTGTTGCCTAAATAGCATCAGTGATCAGACAGGCTGCTGCAGCATGATGTGCCTCTTTAATATGCTTCTTTCTGGAGATTCTCCGGTGGAGGTGTGTACCCATATCAACTCTGCTGAACTCAGCTGCCTAGCTGTGTATCCACAGTTCCAAAAGAAAGCAAATGAATCAGGAAAATTGCAATGACAATTTGTGAAAGAAATCCTCACCTTTCAGATGTTTTTCTGCTCTGTCCCTGCATTTTAAAATGCCTTCCTTTCTATTCTGTGCCCATCTGACAGCAGCTATGCTCAAATGTACCCACAGAACAGGATGTGATTCTAGTCCTCACTTCTCCCAGCAGTGCAGTCTAGTCCAGGGCAAAGCATTAGGCTGTAAGGTAGACTCATAAACAAAAATCTTTTCTTGGCAATTGGTGCCTTAATTTCTGTAATTTTTTGTTCTCCAAGTATGGTTTTGAACCACTCTGTGCTACTATAGCACAAGCTGCCAAATCATTGCCTGAGAAGTTAAGAAGCTTATTCTGGCAGAGGTGAGGGTTCCTGCTTCTGAGCTAGCTTCAGATTTGGAGGATAAAATACTGCTCCTTCAAACCTGAAAGCTGAGCTCCTTTGTCCTTGATACATTTTCTCCTTTCCACCCCCCTCCCCGCCTCCCCACCAGTGGTCAAGGCTTGACTGTGTTCTGTGTAATAGAAAGGCTGTATCTCTTTGAGATTTACCCAGTATTCAGTGTGAGTCTTTTGGAATGAAACTTTCCTCTCCTTGTCAAGATGAAATTTGCTTTTGTTTACAAAAGTCAATTCCTGAAGTGATTTTCAATGAGTGCGACAAGCTGAACGGGACCTATAGTCTGGAAGAAAACACAGGTATTGAAGTCCATTCAATAAAAAATTGAGGGAAACTAAGGCCTTATGTATGAAATGAGGTTTTGGAAAGAATTCTTGTCATCTCTGAGCCTATTTTGTGTATGAGTGCAAGATTTGTGCTGTTTGAAATTTAGTTAGTAAATGCTGTTTAGATGTGTGTATTTTTTGAGGTAACTTTGATCTTGGGATTTTTTCTTTGTTTGTTTTAACCTGTGCATTTGTATTCCTCTGTACGTAAAACGAGGCTTAAAATTTCCAAATACAATGCCTGTAGAGTGGTTGAATTATTGGTGACATAATTACTAATATAATGATCATCTGTGCGAGCACAAACTAGTAATATTAAGCACATGGTCCCAACAACGATACTCATATTTTAACAAGTTTTCTATAACCAATGGAAAAACTTATCTTCAGTCTCACAGTGCTAAGAAAAATTTCTTCAAAGTTTTTAAATAAGTTTTTTTGAAGATTACTCACAGCTAAAATGAATTCTCATTTTTATTCCTGTTACTTGTATGTGTATCTTATGGGTGATTAAGTTCAAGTATATAAAGTGAGCTAAGGCACGTGAATGGCAGTTGTTTCATAAGGCGAAAATAACATCTTAATGTTTCTTGCTAGAAAGCTGATGTATATGAGTCAGTAGACAAATTTTCTTTGAAAGCATGATGTTTCAGTTATACAACAGAGGTATTTTTGTTTTGTTGGGGGTTTTGTTTGTTTTTCTTTTTTTGTTTTTTTTTTTCCCCAGACCAGGAGATGAAAAAGTAACATATAGTGGATTATTTTGGCTAATGTACTTTTCTGATATTTAGCCAGACATCTGCAAATCTGCAAGAAGTTTCCTGCTCAGGGGGGATTTTAATTTGTTTATAGCATTTCCTTATCACTCTGCAGTGTTGTAAATTTCCGTGTCATTTACAGTGGACTTTGGCAGTACTAACAAATGATTGACTATGTGAATAGGCCAGGTTACTCCACTTACTCAAAAATATGGCATCATTAGGGATGTAAATAATTGTACAGTATTTTAAAAGAGTAAATCTACTTACTTTATAATAATTTTCATATTGCTGTGAAGGAGACTTTTTTATTTTTGGTGAGCTGCATATTTTTATGGCTCTGGAATAATTTATGAAATTATTTTGTCCATAATAATAATTAAATATAAATTTCCTATAAAAGTTTCATTTTAAACAACAAATTTCATAATTTTGAAGTCATGCTTGGTAGTGAAGAGTCAAAAACTAGCAACATAGCTGGCAATATAATCAACCATTTAATCAAAGTTGAAAGTTATACATCTGAATCTAGTGAGTGCTTCTCTGATTTACTTTAAATGTTTTTTTAGAGGTTATTTCATAGAGATGTAAATTGCAATTACTTTAAAAAATATTTTAGGCCCCCTGTGTGAGGAGGAGATAAAATAATTAATCCTTTCCAAGAGTTGAATTTTATCCCCAAGGATTAAAAAACATGCTGTATGCTCAGAAAATTGATCTGTTCCAATCTGAACACTCAATTAACTTCAGAACTGAAGGGGTTGAAGGTTTTCAGGAAAGGAAAAAATTTGTAGCATGAAAAAAAAATCCTAGTAAAGTCATATAGTGTAACTTTCTTTCTTCTTTTTTTCTTTCCTTCTTTCTTTCTTTCTTTGGTTCAGGTTTCTGCTGTTAATATGTAAGATAAACAGTCTGATAATAGAAAATGGGCAGATCCTAAGTTTTTTTTCCCTCAAATTAAATTTCATTAGCTGTTTGTGTAGGAGCCTACTCCCTGTTGGGGTAATATTTATTTGTTTATTTGAATATTTACATAAAAAAGTGAGCTGTCTTTCTAAGTTTCCACTGATGCAAATCTGAACTTCTTAAAGCCTTTGAAACAATCCTCCACAACATCCTTCTGTCTAAGTTGTAGGAATTGGTTGGATGGTCACATCCAGAGGGTAATGGGCGATGGCTCAGGGTCACGATGACAAGTGGTGCCCCTCAGGGGTCCATATTGCTATTTAGTATCTTCATTAATGACATAGACAAAGGGATCAAGTGCTTCATCAGCAAGTTTTCAGACAACACCAGGCTGAGTGGTGGGGTTGACACATCTGAAGGATGGGATGCCATCTAGGGGGACTCTGACAAACTCAAGAGTGGACACATGAGAATCTCACTCAGTTTAACAACTACAAGTGCAAGGTGCTGCACCTGGGCTGGGGCAAGCCATGGTGTCACTACAGGCTGGGGGATGAACAGATCAAGAGCAGTCTTGCTGAGAAGGACTTGGGAGTGCTGGGGGATGAGAGGCTGGACACGACCCAGCAATGTGCTCTTGCAGCCCAGAAAGGAAATTGTATCCTGGGCTGCACCAAAGCCAGCGTGGCCAGCAGGTCAAGGGAGCTGATTCTGCCCCTCTACTCCACTCTGGTGAGACCCCACCAGGAGTGCTGCATCCAGCTCTGGGGTCACCAGCACAGGAAACACAGAGACTTGTCCAGAGAAAGGCCACCAAGGTGATTAGAGGGATGGAGCACCTGTTATGAGGAGAGGCTGAGAGCTGAGGTTATTCAGACTGGAGAGGAGACTGCTCAGGAATGACCTAATTGGAACCTTCCAGTACATGAAGGAAGCCTACCAGAAAGATGGAATGAGAGTATTTGCAAGAGAATGTAGTGACAAGACAAAGGCTTCAAACTGAAGAAGAGTAGGTTTAGATAGATAATAGGAAGAAATTCTTTACTGTGGGGGTGGTGAGGCACTGAACAGGTTGCCCCATCCCTGGAAATAGTCCAGGCCAGGTTGGATTGGGCCCTGAGCAACCTGGTCTAGTGAAAGGTGTCCCTGCCCATGGCAGGAGTGTTGGAACTAGATTATCTGCAAGGTCCCTTCCAACCCAGACCATACCATGATTCTAAATAAACACAGTCATCTGTAGAGTGCTTGTCTTCCTCACTTGCAGCTGATGAATGTGGTCAGCAGCAAATAATTAATAGAAAATTTAAAAAGTTCAATCAGGAGAAACCTCTGCAAAGTGAATATATTATGTCCTGTTTTGTTTTCTGGAAACAACTTAGCTTTATGAAAATGATACAATGTAGAATTTACCTTTACAGGCATAAGTCAAAATTAAAAGCTTAATATTGCTTCAGAAATCAGATGGAGACAAAAAGATGTTCTGGTACAGGGAAAATACTTTTTATAGCATTCTTCATTGACTGGTGTTCATGGATAGATGTAAGAGGTGATTTTACACACTATGCCATTACCAGGAGTTGACAGTAACAGAGAGAACTGATTGATTAACTGAATTGAACCCAGTAAGTGTTTCATCACCTGAAACCTGATAATTCTGATAATTTGAGTGTTGTGTTTGGGAGCAGATGCACTGATTTCATATCAACAGATACAAATATCAATTTCTTCTCAGGAACACAAAAGAAGGTGCTCTTTTTGTAGCTGAAAACAAGAAACATTCAGAGAGTGATTCACCTCATTCTGAAGTACATGACTAAAGCAGTGCCGGTGAAAGCTGCCTAACACCTCATGTTTCTCTCTGTGGACTGTAAAAGGAGATCTTGAATGGTTAGCTCAGGTGGCTACCTGGCAAGTACTGAAGACTTGGAAAGGTTAATGATAAGCAAAAGCAAAAAGCATTTATAGCAATAGGAAGCACAGTACCCTTTTTTATAAGCTTTTTCTAGACTTGTCTGGAATTTGATGCTGCCACAAAAAAGCAATTTCTTGTAGTCATAATTGTAAGCAATTCATCTACTATGCAAAAATCTGAAAATGTTCTCTTGATACCATTTACTGCCTTTATTTTTTAAAAAATGAGACCTAATAGAGAAGCTGCATTCCTACAATTGGTTAACCTAGGGAAATAATTCCATTCAGCAACACATCAAAACTACAACACAACTGATCAAGACACATGAAATATAAAGGTTAAAATGTTAAAACCTGATTACAAAGAATTAGTTGTAGCCTTTGTTTTTAATTCCTTGACACTTCCCATGACTTCACCAGTACACCCTTACTCACACCTATCTTAAGAATGTTGAAGAGTCTTGCTATGAATGGATAAGTGTGTAATTACAAAAGAGAAAAAAAAAAAAAGTACTGTGCTCATGAGGTAAAATGATATTATTATGTGTTGCAAATCTGAGTTAAAATTTGTTGCTTATGCACAGAGCAAATGAACACCTACTGAGTGATCCCACCACAAGTCCCATCTATTGGTCAACAGCTGTGGGAATCTGATTCCTGTGATACACACTGACCTTAACAACATCATCCAAGGGTGGTCAAATATGCAGTGATTCCCTATCAATAAAGATAGTTCTAAAGTGTAGTCAATTGTGTAGAAGATAGAATAAAAGTAAAATATAGCAAAATAACAAAAAGAATATCAGGGAATTTTTATATTTTGTCTCTGCTTCACATTTGGTAATGAGGTAATAAAATTTATGTATTCATTATGAGAATTCATTCTAAAGATGGGCATTTTAATTTCTGCATAAGGAATGCACATAAAATTTGTCACAAATAGAGCTATAATTTATAATTACAATTAGAATACATAAAAGTTATTTTGATTGTTTTTCCTTAATTTTTTTCATCTTAATTAATTTAATACAAAAAAAGATTTAAAGCTCTGGTTAATTTGTTTTTCTTAGACTAAAGCACTTGTGCAAGCTTCTTATTGCATAAAAATATGATGGGAAGGTGAACTGAAGAAGCAATAATATTAATGCCCCCTTGAATATCCTATTAAACATTTTTAAATAGATGCTTCTATCTTCTAATTGCCAGTATGAAACAGTCTGAAGACTGTATATACAAAGCCTATTAACAGCTTTCTTTTTTAAAACTCTGACCATGCTAAATGCTTGATACCCCAGAGGAATTTGCATAAAAATGCCATAGCATGCTTCTGAAAAAGTGAATACAGCCATTGTGAACAGATTTATGAAGGTGTCTTGATTTTTAAAAAAGAAGATAAAAAACTTGGAAAAATATTTAGATGAATTAAAAACTTATCTATGATTGGAGCTGAAAGAATGAAGAACAATAAACCCTTTAACTCATACTGAATGTACTTTTCAAGCTCTTACTATAGATATATTAAGTAGTAAATTAGTATTTCTGAATTTATTTAAAAATACGTCAAGCTATAATATGTTCATATCCCCAGATGTCTCAGAAACGGTTGCATATTTACATCCTCTGTTAATGTGTAAGGCAGAAGTGTGTTCACAGTCTTCCATAAAAAAATGAAGGATCTTCTTCAACATGGTCATGTTGGTTGCATAAAGAAATAGATAATTTATAGAACAGGTAATAAATTTATTGATTTTAACTTAGTTTAATCCTGCTATTTCCCAACTAGTACCTGGCTGGACTAGTCCACCTTGATGTTAACAGAAAATATCTTCAATTTGAAAACAAATAGATTGATGTGGCTTCAACTGTTTCCTTTGGGCTCTTTTCCTAAGGGTAGCTACATTCGGTGATAAAAAGCCAAACTATGATACTGTTATTTTTCCTCAAAATGATGGTGATTCTTTCTGTACTTACATCACTTTGGAAATGATATCTGGGTCCGTTTTATAGGGCTAGAGTCCTTTTTGAGCTCATTGTTGAAAAATAAATAGCACATAGGAAAAGGAGATTTAGAATTCTCTATTTCTCAGTCCATCTACTTTTCACATGTGTTTTGCACATTTTAATTTTCTTCCTTCTGGTACCAGGATGGTCAGTTTTAACCTGAAAACAACTATTTTTTTGAGAGCTTCCACTTGACACAGCAAAACTATCTTCCAGATAACAGATTGTCTGTTGGACTAGTCATTGTCTGCAAGCATGCACTGAATGTGGGAATGTCATTGATTAACATATGGGTCACCCAAGAATCTGCTGGTCAGTGTGCCTTCTGACCACACTGCATAAAGATATGGTGGACAGAAATTTTGAGAAACTGTCAGATAATATAGAGAGAAATTAATGTGACATTAATAGAAGCATAAAACTAAGCAGAGGAAAACTACTTAAATTAGGCTGTGCTCTTGATCTGATGCTCTAACCTTTGCAAAAGGATACATTATAACTACATGTAGTAAAGTATAACTTCGGTTTCCATTTTGTATTAAAAGGTCCAATACTGTGAAAGTAGACAAGATCAAATGTGGTGTTAATGTTATTGTATTTTGTGTTTGGTATTACAACATAAAGCAGCTTTTATTTTCAATGGCATAGTGTTGTGAAGTTGACAGTTTTAGAATTCCTTAGTGCCATGCAATACAACTATTAATATATAGTGTTTTGTTTTGGTTTTTTGTGACAACAAAGTGTGTGGGGAAAAACATGAGTTTATCTAAGTGTTGAACTATATCACATTGAAGAGAAAGATCAATGTACACTTAATCCTGTTATAGTTTGAGATGATTTTTCCAAGCACAGCAAAATAAAATCAGAGGTGTTTTTTTACAATTTTTATTATATTTGCACTTTTTAATTTCCTATTCTATTTTTTTTTCCCAATTCCACAAGAAATCCTTGTAATCTTTAACTTATAGGTTTCTTAGTTGTTAATGTAAGAGATTTACATGATACTACAGAAAAAACCTAAAAATTTTAGTTTGGGTGGAGCACTATAAAAAGAATTGCATATTCCTCACTAAAATAAATATTTTTTTAAAAGTTTAATTTATTCTATTTTTGTTTATTAAAAAGTGCATTAGTCTGCAAGGGAAAGATACTGACGAGGAATTACAGAGTTAAGTGCAATTATAAGTATTAATTAATTGAAGCTAAGTATTATGCATTAATATATGTACTTTTCACTAATATAAATTATTTTAGAAGAACTATGTGCTATGGAAAGCATAAAAATATGTTACTTGGATAAAATTAATCCGAAGTCACATTACAAATAAGCAACACAAAACTGGAAGATTGTAAGCCTTATTTTGAAGGTAGGCGGTCACAGCACCAAGCCTGCCAGAGTTCAACAGGAGTTTGTATGATACTCTCAGGGCATATGGTGTGACTCTTGGGGATGGTCCTGTGCAGGGCCAGGAGTTGGACTCCATGATCCTTGTAGGTCCCTTCAAACACCGGATATTCTGTGATTTATGGGTTTATTCATATGATACCAGGCAGTTATTTCATTCTGTTCAGGGATAATAAAGATAATGCAAGTTTTATCACCAACATAAATGAAAAAACAAAAAAAGAAACCTCCCCAGAAAAACCATCCACAATCTAGATGACAGACATCAGTCTTCTCTTCCTTTCTATACTGTACAGTCTCTCTTTGTATGCCTGTTATATAGTTGAATTAATAGTAGTTTAAAAAGAAATGTTTCTAATACTGTAATGTTTAGGTCCCTGAGGTATTCAGTCAGGGAGGCTAATCCTTCCTTTCCTCACTTTTTCTGTAGAGTTATTTATATAGAGCTATGATTATTTATAAAAATATCTTTTGATACTGCATGTTTTGTCAATGCCAAATAAATAAGTTGGCATGTGTTACCACTCCTTTTTTTTTTTAATTTTAAGGGTGCCTGGAATTGAAAGAAGACACCATTGAAAATCTTCTAGCAGCTGCCTGTCTCCTCCAGCTTCCACAAGTAGTAGAGGTTTGCTGCCATTTTCTAATGAAGCTTTTGCACCCGTCCAACTGTTTGGGAATACGAGCATTTGCTGATGCACAAGGATGCACAGAGCTTATGAAGGTGGCTCACAATTACACCATGGTAAGGCATTTTTGGAATGTCTAAATTATAATATTGTGAATACTATATATCCTCTGTAAGTAAAAATACCTTGTTTGGTTTTGCCTTGAAATGATTCTGTACTTTATTTGTAAATCCATAGAAGTTGTGATTCTTACTAACTTCCATAAAGTTGTGAGCATTAGCCTTCTATGATGGATGCACTGTCTGCTGGGTCAGAATAGTATATGTCTTAATGCTTGATCACATACAGGTGATAATAGTAAAAGTGTAAATCATTAGAATACTTTCTAATAATTTTCTTTTAGTTTAGCTTTATGGAAGCTTTGTAATTGTTATGGTGCATGGGAACCATATCAAGGGAAGTTTTGTTGGGTTGTGGGAGTGTTTTGTCAAGAATTATCCCTCCTTTTAGTCATCTGTGAAGTGGATTAAGATAGGAGTTCTAGACATAAAGACTTTTATCTGGCAATATTTAAATTTTTTCTAGTTACATCTGACAGAACAGGTATGGAGTTAATATTAAAAATTAATCGGACTCAATGAAGCAAAAAAACCGCTACTTACTCAGAAACTAAATCATATTTGTAGCCATTTGATTCTTCATATTTTGACAAAATTAAAAACATCTGGCTCTTGAAATTAAACTTACATAAAGAGTAGATTATATATCATTTATGAGAAATAATGGTCCCTTAAGGTCGATTCTGAAATTATTGTTGATGTAATAGAGCACATTTCAATGAATCTGCTTCTCTTGGTCAGCAGTTATGTCCTTATTTTATTTACTCTTTTCAGTAGCTAATAAAATGTTGTAATTCACAGGTTTAACTGTGTTTTTCTTACCACTACAGTTCAGGTTATTGTACTCATTTTACATTTCTGGAGCTACTTCTATGTTTTCTCTGTATTTAGGCATTTAAATTGTAGTTTTCCAGGTCCAAGCTAGTCAGTTCAGTCTTCATCTGTCAGTGGAGAGAAATAAGCTGTCAGAGCAGAATTCATCTGACATTCATCTACTTTAGAATTGAACAGATATGTTTTGAAAGAATTCAACATTTTAATCAATTTTTTTTAGATTTTTATATTGCTTCCATGTTTTCAGTTTTAGTGTGGCTTTTTTGTGAGTGAAAAGCAGTATAATGAACATTGGAAAAATGGAGAAAAGCATTGATTCTAAAAAAATTCTTGCTATTCTTTAAAACAACTTGTTGAAATATTCTTTGGGTGCATGAAATTACTCATTATAGTACATTTGAAGATCTGTGACTAATATATATCTGATGTATCACAAAGTCCAAAAAGATTTGTGCCCATTTCTAAGATATTAGCTATATAATCTTTATATAATTATATAATTTTAATGCTCAGATCTAAAATCTGAATTATTTGTAATGGGGAGATCACCAACAAAACATGACAGATCTAAAATGAAGTCAGTTGGGATTAATATTGAAAGTCTGTTTTAACTGCAATGACATTTGCAAGCATGCACAGTAGTCATAGTTTCTCTTTGCTTGAAAAACAAATACATCTACTCAGCAATTAAATTACAATATTTTTCTGACCCAGTGAAAACATAACCTTAACAGATAAGCTTCACAGTGCATGATATTTTCATAGGCATCATGTTACTTCATTTGGGTTTGAGTCAGCTCACAGCTATTTGTCTTACTGTTTTGTGTTAAAGGGTGTTGAAGACCAGTTGGGATTTGGGGAAGGAGTACTTTATTGCCTGTCTTGAGTACAGCATTCTCAGTCAGGGGGAATCTACATAAGACAAAAGTTCTTCTACATGGATGCATAGCCAGGGGAATGTGATAGAGAAACAGCAAACAGAGATCTTGGAATTTGAAAAAAGGATAGGGAAGTGATGAGCATAGGCAGAGAGCAGATGCATAGTCTCTGAGGTGACAGAAAACATTATTTTTTTCCTTCAGGCCCCAGGAAATTAGTATGGACTGTGATGAGAACAAAGTAGGGCAAGAGGGAGTTTGTTATCAAACTCCTCCTGTCTTATGGCAGAGGATTTGAGGGGAAGCCCTCTTTAAAAAACAGGATAGAAAAATCACATTTCTCTTTTAAAAAGTTCTCATGCTTTCAAAAGAACTTCAAGGCCCTTTATTTAAAGCTTTTCAGGGTTCTTTCTTTAAGAGTTGCAAGTGATGTATCTCAAATTCTGGCTCTGTGAATCCACTTCCAAGGTGTCATTGCAAAAGCTTGTTGTTGAGTACGAAGTAAGAGTACTCCCTTAACTCTGGCATATTGTGCATTTGTTTGCTTGTAAAAATTTACCATTCTTTGAAAGCTATAGAAAATAAATAGCTTAAGAAGTTTCTGATGTGCAGACAGACCAATATATTCATGAATGCAGCTTTCAAAGTTTCAGGGTTTCAGCTTTCCAAAGAAAAAATAATTTTTGTCTTTGAAAATGTGAAAACGTGAAATGAGTTGAATTTTCCTTAGCTTGCTGTCTGAAATATTTACTTAAATTATGTATCATATTAGTAGTGGAATTGTTAGGAAATTAACATCTCTGATGTACGAAAAGCACTTACTGGGAGAAAACCTGGGTGGAGGGAATGCTCTGACAGCATTTGAGAGAACTCTAATGGCTTTTGAACAGTGAAATAGTATGATTTCTTTTTGCACTTTTCCAAATCATTAGGAAGATTGAGTTACTTTCAGGATATTTAACACTGTATTGCCAAAGCATTTTAACAATATATCAGTTCGGTTAATAGGGGTTTATAGAGGACTGAATAGCCAGTTCTAGAATGCTAATCATCATAACTTTTTCTTAATAGACTACAAATAACAAAGCTAAATGGAGTAGATACATGTCCCCAAAGTAAAGAAAAGTGACTGAAATTTTCTTCCTTTCATCTTGCTCTTTGCATCTACACATATATCTACATAAAGCACAAGAATGCCTTTTCATCCCATTGTATGGCTCTTCAACATTATAGCCAAGAACTGTCAAAATCAAAAATAATGCTCTTCATTCAACTAACCGTAATGCATTTCTATATGGATAGACCTAACCAGAAATAAAAGTGCTGTACCATAAAATACTTAAATAAACAATAATTCTACACTAGTGGGAAATGGAGAGCAAGACAAAGTTTTTCAAATAATCTTACAAAAATAGATTTGTAGGTGTGCCTTATGTGATCGAAGATGTAATAGTTTTAATATATGACTCAAGTTAAATCTCATCATTTAGTAATTTTGCCTCGTAGTTAATTACATACTTGAAATTAAATATTCATTGATTCATTGAAAATAAAGTAATAAAATAATAGCTCTCTTACTGCATTGTACCTGGCAGATGTCTCACAGATTACTTATAAGTAGAAAGTCATTCACAATTGTCTTTACAATAGCATTTTAATGAAAATCAATATATTTTCAAGGAAATGGTTTGCTTCATTGATTCTCCATAAATGTTTTAATTTTCATTTTTCAAAAGAAATTTCTTTGCTTAGTGTCCAACTTGATGGAACTTCTAAATTACACTGTTGTTCATTAAACAGAAAAAAAAAATTATACATATATATACTCAACTTGATTTGTGCTTTCACATAATATGTTATGAGGGCAAGACATTTGACCTTGGAAATTTCTTTATGTTGAAGAAGAAAAACTCTTAAAGAGCAGACCACTGAATTTAAGCATCCTGTTGACTTCAGGATATATATCGTTTCCATCACGTTTTCTGACACATTGACTGACTTCTATTTCCCTCAACCATGAAACCTGTGAAAGAAATGAATATAAATTTTTGTTTGCATAGTTGTCAGAGATAATTCAAATGTGACAAACTTTTTCTAAAATGTAGTCATTGCTGAGCATGGAGAAAGTATTTAATGGAAGCAAAATTCAGTAACTATACAGTTATATAACCTTTTTCATGAGCAGAATTATAATGTCCCTGGTATTTACTGAGTCTTCAGTGTCAAATATCAAATTATTATTTTGAAATGCAAAATCTAAGTGAGGAAAAGAAAATATGTGCATTAAAGAGGGGAGAAGGTGAAGAAAAGATAAGAAAGCAGTGAAGGAAAATCAGATAGCATTCAAAAAATCTTTAGAAAATACACTTACTGTTTAGAAATTATGAGATTGGTGGAAGAGGAGGTTATAAAGCCATAAAAAGTTAGTGAAGAATGAAAGTTGGAGATTTCTATGTTTTCATTCCATATACTTTTTAGAAATGGAATTTATATAACAAGGTTTTAAATGAAAGTGTTAGGAGGAAGAAGTTAATAGTAAGAGCAAAAATGTAAATTTTCATTGGTTTCTTTTTCAGGCACATCAGGTTTAATGCAGTTTGTTTTATTTTTGAGGTATGAAATCACCCAGACACTGTTTTATTGTGTGTTTTTTTATTTTAATTTTTCTTTTATTTTTAATGAATCTGCTAATTTAAATGGCAGCACAAATATCCATGTCTCTTGATTCAAGACTTCTGTACCTCTTAATTACAATCTGGGTTGTTACCAGCTTGTCAACTTCTGAAAACTTTCAATCTGCAGCTCTATATGTCTGATAAGTTTAATTTTCTAATTTATTGCCAGAGTTACATGATAGTAGAGTGAAATGCATGTGTGATGTCTTTAAAAAAAAAAAAAGGCAACAAAATGAAACATATCAATAAGCTAAAGCAAATTATTTTTTCTGGATGTATTTTTACTGACAGTTCTTTATTCTTCTAGTTAGAAGGGGTTTTGTATGTAGGGGAGATAACCTCTAAAGTCTACAAGTAATCAGCCTGGCATGCTTGTCAAAAATCAGAGTCATACTGTGTGGACTTCTCTGTCTCTAGAAAACAGATTAAAGTCTAAACTGAAATTGTGATGGTAATTTTGTTGGGATTTAATTATTTTTAGAGTATATGATATTTTCAAAGGTACTCTATTTTGAACTCCTGTATATTTATTGGTGAAAGTTTGTAATGGACCATGCTAGATTAATGGACTCTATGGCCTTCATGTACCATTAGCCCTTCTCATAATATCTGCTTTCTACTTTCATAAATATTGAAAGAGGATAAGTAAGTAATATTTTTCCTTAAAATAATAATTGCAGTTTCATTTTAAAGCATGGGATATTATAAAAAAAAGAAAAAGTCATATTTGGTATGGTTTTGATTACAAATGTAATTTGTTTTCTCTCTCCCAGTAAGGACCATGGTTTTGCTTTGTGCTACGATGTATAGATAATGCTTAGAAACTGAGAGTGTTACATTCCAAGATACGGTACCAGTTTCTTCATCTCATTATCACGCCATTTGACTGAAGTCCAATTGCTTCAAACAGAAAATTGAAATACCTCATAGATATACCTATTTAATCTGTCAGTGCTTCACCTCTCAGGAAACTTCCCTTAAACCTCAGTGATCATTTTGCATCTTGAAACTGCAATTTGAGAGTTGAAATGATAGAGCTTGTTCCACATTTTTATTTCATCATATTTCAAGATGAATTGCTAAACATAAACTGGGAAAATTTTCAGATTACTTTGATGTGCTGAGCAGAAGAATGGTCATAAGTATAATTTCCTTGACCTGAAGAACATAACTGAATAAACTGATTGATGTGTCTGTAACCTAGTCATAATGTTAACAGCATAGAGGACATTAACATATGTTACAGCTCCAAGCCTGGGAGATGCAGAATGTTTGCAGGTGCCTTTGAATGAAGTGGTAGAAGGTGTTTATCTTCTCAAGATGCAGCTGTGTGCTTTGCACTGCAAGGGTCATTAGTCCCAACACAGCAAAACATTATTCAAACTTAATTACAAGCATGCAAGTAATCTGTGACATGACTCCATATGGACTCTTTAACTTACTGAGAATTCTGACTGTATTACAGATGGAGCAACCACTTCATTTATGTGAAGTATTTGCCTTATGCAAAATTTTTAATGATCTTTTGTGGTGAAGAGATTCAGTGATCATGCTATTAGTTATGTTTGTTATCGAAGTTCCAAAATTTCAGTTAAAAGTTGATGGGATGGAGTGATATATAAAACCTTTACTATCCAGTTCCATTTACAACAGCTCAACTTGAAGAATATTGAAATAGTGTCACATTACTCTGTATTCAAATTAAGGAATGTATTACTGAAATATTGATGGATGGTGATCACAGTCATTAATGAATTGTGGTTGTACATTCAGATATCAGGGGATTATTTCAGTGGTAATATGGCTTTAACTAAGGATAAAAAGTGAAGCAAGAAAACTTTCTAGTACTGTAATTCAGCAGTTCTTCAGTGTTGTGAATCATATTCCCCTATTTAGTGTTCCCACAAAATCACTCCAAACCATGTGTTGCTCACTCTCTTCCCTTTCCCCTCCTCGTCCCTCTACAGGGAAGAGGAGAGAGAGAAGGAGAGGTGGTTTGCGAAGAGAATTGGAATCTGTGCTGGTTTAAAGATAAACCAGCAGGAGGAATGAATCCAATTCACAAACAGATTATAAATCAGAATAATAATTTAGTGAAAAAAAAAAAAGATCACAATCAGTACAAGGGTACAGAAAACAAAAGGTCCCTTTAACCCACAAAAACAAGTGTGTGACCCAGCAGCCTGGGGCACAAACAGAATGGTAATTGTCAGCCCCTGTGCTGAGCACCACCTGCCCCTCCTAGGTACAAAGTAACAGGAAAGAAGAAACCTGTTGGTGAAGGTAATGGTCCTGGTCCAGTTGAGAGTGGCAGTTGCAGTCCTGCTGAGGCTCTGGTCCTCCTCTGGATCTGAAGATCCCCAGTCCCAAAAAAAACCCAGTTTATATGTGCTTAGGCTCAGGTGGGAGTGCCCGGTACCTCCCCCAGGGCAGGGAGTTTCACAATGGGTGATTTACACTCTGGCATATTTTTTGGAATCCCTGATGGCCCATTAGCAGACATGACCCCTCAGGCTGGGTGTGGAGGTGCTGATGGCTCTCCAGAGGGGCGTTATCACACTGAGTCACTGATGTGAAGACAGGAAACCTTTCTTATCTCACAGAAGTTCCCAAACACCCACCCTGTAGCCTGAGGAGTCGGGTGTGCCCCAGGCAGAGCTGCAAATGATCCATTGTTAGCAGTTCATGAAGGGGGCCAGGTGTAACTCTTTTTCATGGGGCAGGGAGTCTCTTTCCTGGTTCCATGGTTGAAAAAAGAGAGGAGGTAGTCCCTCTGAGGCACAGGGTTGGTAGATGAAAGAAAAATTCCAAGATTTTAAATCCATAACAGAATCACAAAAGGTAAAGATCATGGGTTAAGAATAATTTACTGGAAACAGCAATGGAATAAGACAATGAACAGTAACAGGAACCATATTAATGTCAAAGTGTACAAGAAAGATGTGAACAGTTCTCATGCTCATCGTGGGGAAAACCTCCAACAATACCTGACTGCTCCCTCCACCACACTGCCCAACCTAGAGGGGAATTCTTCCAAAGTCTCTGGAAAATGACCTGAGGTAGTGTAGAATAACCTTGAAGTCCCAGCCATGCCCTCTTCTTACTACTGCAGAAATTAACCCTGTCCTGGCCAAAACCAGGACATCTAGCACATGCTGCTTAACTTGATTTATGTATAAGGTCATCAGTTAGCTCTCTACTATTTAATATAGCTGACAAGATGATACTCAATAGATATTGATCAGATAACAGCTTTCTTAACTTCATATTGTACTTTGTTTTGACCAGTTTGATTTACTCGTCACCACTTTGGTGACATATGGATAAACACATAATGAGATAAATGGAAGGCTGACTGGATAGACAGAGGTTTCTAATATGTATTAAAAAGTGCAGCTGGTGACCAGTAAATAATGATGTCCCTTATGGATTATTTCTGGGTCCAGTACTGTCTAGCAACTTTATTAATTATCTGGATGGAGTTCTCAGCAAGTTTGCAGATGTCATGAAACTGGCAGGGAGAGATGATCAATATGTTTGAAGACAAGGCTGCTATGTAGCAGGCACGCTAAAGCAGTGGGCTGAAAGCATGGAATCAGAATCATTGAAGTTGTAAATGACCTCCAAGATCAAGTCCAGTCTTTGACTGAATGCCACCATACCTACTAAGCCATATCACAAAGTGACACTCCACTTGTTTTTTTAACACTTCCAGGGATGGTTACTCCACCAGTTCACTGGGGAGCCTGTTTCAACGCTTAACCACTTTTTCTATGAAGAAATTTTCCCAAATATTCAACCTGAACCTCCCTTGCTGCAGCTTGAGGCTCTTTCCCTCCACTTGTCCTGTTGCTAGTTGGCTGGTAGAAGAGGCCACCTCACCACAAGCTCCTTTCAGAAAGTTGCAGAGAGCAGTAAGGTCTCCCCTGAGACTTCTTTTTCCCAGGCTAAACCACCACAGTAACCTCAGTCACCCCTCATAGGATTTATATTCAATACCCTTCACCAGCTTTGTTGCGTTCCAGCCAGTCATCCCCAAGTCTGCATGGGGTTGTTGTGACCCAAGTGCAGGACCTGGCTCTTGGTCTTGTCAAACCTCACACCACTGGCTTTAGCCCATTGATTCAGCCTTTCCAGCTCCCTCAGCAGTGCTTTCCTAGCCTCCATCAGATAGACACTCCTGCCCAACTCTTTGTTGCCTGCAGACTGACAGGATACACTCGATCTCCTCATCCAGATCAATAATGGTATTAAACAGGACTGATTCAAAATTGAGAAATATCATGAAGTTCACCAAAGGGAGATGTAAAGTCCTGAAGTCTGGTGACAACCCCATGCAATGGTATGGGCTGCAGAGCAACTGTCTAGAAAGTAGCTCCACAGAAAAGGACACCAAGTTGAATGTATGCCAGCAATGTATCCTGGCAGCAAGAAGGCCATCAGCACCCAGGGATGTATTAGTGAGAGTGAACAAGTTGAACAAGGTGATCCTTCCTTTTTGGCACCCATGAGACAATATATAAAGTGTTGTGTCTCCTTAGGCGTTCCTTAGTACAGGAGAGACATGGATATAATGGAGTTAGGCCAGTAGAGATAACCATGCTGATTGAATGCTGGAACACTGGGCACATAAGGGAAGTCTGGGGAGGCTGAACCTGATGAACCTAGTGTACTGAGTGAGACTTACTGCTCTCTGCATCTTCATGACTGGGGCATACAGACAAAAAGGTGCAGACTGTTGTTGGAGGTGCAGATTGGTAAGCAACAGACACAAATTAGAATATAGAAAATCCTGATTGGATATTAAGATTTTGTGCTGGTTTAAAGATAAACTGGCAGGAGGAATGAACCCAACTCACAAACAGATAACAAGTCAAATTACAATTTAGTAAAAAGGTTACAATAAGTACAAGGGTACAGAGGAAAAAGTCCATTTGACCCACAAAACCAGGTGTGTAACTCAGCACCCTGGGGCACAAACAGGATGATGTTTGTCAGCCCCTGTGCTGAGCACCACCTGGCCCCCTGAGTACAAAATGAAAGGAAAGAAGAAACCTGTCAGTGAGGATGATAGTCCCAGTCCAGTCAAGAGTGGCAGTCACAGTCCTGCTGAGGCTCTTGTCCTCCTCTGGATCCAATGAGAGATCCCCAGTCCCAAAACCCCCAGTTTATATATGCTTAGGCTCAGGTGGGAGTGCCCAGTACCTCCCCCAGGGTGGGGAGTTTCACAATGTGTGATTTACATTCTGAGGTGAATGGTAGCATATTTTTGGAATCCCTGATGGCCCATTAGCAGACATGACCCCTCAGGCTGGGTGTGAAGCTGCTAACGGCTCCCTGGAGGGGTGTCACCACACCGGAGTCACTGGTGTGAAGACAGGAAACCTTTCCTATCTCACAGAAGTTCCCAAGCACCTAGCTTGTAGACTGAGGGGTCAGGTGTGCCCCGGGCAGCTGCTGCAAATGATCCATTGTTAACAGTTCATGAGAAATTATATAGAGGGTGTAGAGAACACAGCCCTGGCTACACCCACCCAGTGACAAACTGGTCCTGGCCACTATAACCAGGACAGGGGCCAGGGGGAACTCTTTTCTGTGGGACAGGCAGTGTCTTTTCTTGTTGCACGGTTGAAAAGGAGAGAGGAGGTGATTCTTCTGAGGCACAGGGTTGGTAGATGAAAGAAAAATTCCAAAATTTTATATCCATAACAGATTTTAAAAAAAAAAAACAAACAACAATTGGAGTAGTTAAATACTAGGAAGGCAACAACCAATTGAATTTTTGGGGTCTGTTCTTGGAGGTATTCAGTACTTGACTGAAAATATTGCTGAGTGACCTGACCTAGTTAAAACATGCATTGATCAGGGAGTGTGACTAGATGAGGCCACTTTGAAACAAAATTATTCCATGAAGCTATTAAGTATATTTCCTGTACATTTTCAGTGGTCTTAGATATGAACTGTGTATCTGTGGATGACATGATGGAAAAGTGCAGATTTTTTTNNNNCTGTGGATGACATGTTGGAAAAGTGAGATTTTTTTTTTTTTTTTTTTAAATCTTACATTTCAAGCAGTGTGAAACAGATGGGTTTACCAGAGCCAGCATTTAACTGACTTTCATTAGCAATAAGCTCTTGGTAGCAAGTTAGCAGCAAGTTAACAGTAACACATTGAAATTTTAAAAGATTCTGCAATTTTCTTATGCTCCTAGTAGTAGCTTGGAGCAAAAAAATTAATTGCATCTCTACTTAAAATGCCTTCGAGATCTACACAGAATGCTAATTAAAGAAAACAGGTCCCTTCACTTGACTATTTAAATTCTGACTTTTAAAGTTGTTATTTTGACGCTCCAACATTTTTGGTTTGGTGGGTTTTTTTGTAAGATCGTTTCTCTCTCTAGCATCCCTCAGACAAATAAAATTAAATAGAAAATATTCCAAAGAAACCAGAATACTTGAAATAAATAATGTTATCACAGATACAGAGATTAAAAAAAAAGACATTTTGGTACTGACTGTATCAGTTATGCCTGACCAGGAAGTACTTTTTTTTGATGTTTAGAATTTTCTTGGTTTTGCCATTAAAAGCCATACTAGTGATACACAAAAGTCAACAACTGCAACAATGTAAATACAAACAAGAGTCCCAAAATGCTTGTAACTTTTAAACAAACCACAAAATTTGATCTTTACATACAAAACTAGAGTAGCTTATTTCTCGATAGGATTACTTACTTAAAATATTTCAATAAGTCTGGGTTTTTTTAAAATCATCACATTAAGCTATTATGACTATTATTATGACTCTTATTCTCAATTTACTTTTTCTTTTTTTTTTTCTTATCTGAGAAAACATTTTACCGCATAGATCAGTTTTCTCACTCAGTATTTCTAAGATTCTTCTTTGAAAGCAGTAATCAGCACTTGGCACTTTTTTTTAAAGTTCTCTTTAGTACTGCTGTGACATAGCACATTGCACTACCACTCCATCAAGACACAGTAGGAGAAGAGGAAGGTAAAAGCATTTCAAGAACTAGCATATGGACAGCAAGGTAATTAATAGAAAATAGAAAACAACTGCTGATAGTAAAATGCTGTGAAACCTACAGGAAAATAGTTAAGCAAATAGTCTATAGTGAATTAAACACAATTTGATGGCTACTTAATCATCAGTAATTTCAATTTGGTTCCCTAAATGCTACATTATAAAAGGTTATTATAGCAGAATGTTGCATTATTTCTAGAGACTGCTGCTCTGAAAAGCAGCACTTGCAGCTGAACAATATTTTTTTTTACATTATACACAAGACTCAACACTTCCTATGGTTTTAATTTGTTTTTCAAGTTTATTCTTGTTCCAGAAACCTAAGTATTCACCAGCAATGTTATTATCTCTTCAAACTAATACTTTCTATGCTTCAGAAAACTAGTGGAAGTAGAATAACATATTATGGTGACTCTGATGCATCTCTTCTTCTTCATGTGATGATTGCCTTTGAGGGCAGCAGATCTACATCTCAATCTCTCGTGTGAAGAATATATCAATTTGTAAGTCCTGCTTCATCTGTCTGAGCTGTAGGCAACAATAAATTTGCTGCTCTTAGAGGTATCTCAGGACAAGCAGACTCTTAACCTAACAAGCATTGGTGAGTGCCTAAAATCAACATGAATCTGTGTCAGTACATAAAAACTGTGAATATCACACTAAAAAAGCACTCTAAAGACAGTGAATTTTGAAGGATTTGTGTGGCATTCGTGGAAAACAATGCAGATAAGAATCAAGACAGCTGGATTTTGTAGCTATAAATTCAAACCTTTGAGCCTGCATATTAGTGTAAAATCAAATACCTGACCTTTTTGCATGTCTTTTGTAAGACTGAAGGACATGTCCCAGTACTGGAGGTAAACATTCATTCTTTATTTTCACAAAAGAGTATCCAAGGGTGGTTAAATACAAAACCCCTCAAGAGTACTTAGATTGTATATAGAAAATTAGAAGTTGAGGGCTGAATTCTCTGGAAATGTAGTATGTATTGAAGATCCAATTCAGGGGTACCAAGAAAATATAACATAACCTATCTATTTTCTGTCTGCTATTCTCGATACTTCAGGATTGAGAAGAGGTCTTTTAGGATAGAAAGAAGACTCACTAGTTCCCTCTGTGGGCTTCTCCAGTAACAAAGAATATAGCCTAATTGGAATATATAGCTGGTGGGAGGGGAAAAAGAGGTAACACGGGATAGGATGATTGAACTGATACTGGCATGGGGAACTCTAGTAAGAAAAACAGAGGAAAGGGAGATACAGGAATGATACATTATAGAAAAGTGAATCCTAGGCTTTAGCCTATGGTTGAGAAAGTAAACAGAAGAGTATATAACCAGTAGAAATCTTGCTTTCTACAAACTCCATTGCTAAGATTCTTGTCCCCAGTCATTGCTCTGCTTTCTGAAATTATCAGGGGCTTATATTCTTAAAATGACTTGAGAATATTCAGTCTGATCTTATCTGGCAATAGTGTTTTCAGTATAATGCAGGGCAGGCAGCTTATTTCTCTGTTGACTAAGTCATAAAGTCATAAAGTAAGGACAATGAAATCTCAAAGGATGGTATCTTTTTTGTTACTTTTGGTATTGGAGGAAAAAAAAAAAGGTAACAGTTCAGAGTAGAGGTCTTCCTAACTGGAGCCAGAGGGACAGAAGAGTGCATGTTCTCATTTATACCATCTATATTAAAAAAAAAGTATTCATTATTAATAGGTAAGGCTTTAGTCTTTTCATTTCATTGACATGTTACTCCATCCTGAGCCTTAAAATTGTGGCATATGCTGGCTTATAAAATATTTTATTTTATTCACATTTAGAAAACTTCTTGTGGTATTGCAAACTTGCAGAAAATTTTTCAGTCATAGAAACATCACAACTTTGCTTTACTAAGGAGTTGGGTAACTGAATATAATGAGCTCAGTTGGGTGACTGCATATAGTGAGCCATGGCTCACAATACAATGCAAACAAAGACAGAGTGTGGTAAGCCTTGGTACAGGCTGTGGGTCAGCAAGCAGGAGAAGAACAAAACATGAAACTGGCAGAAAGTTGCATCATATCATCATGGACTGATTTTATTGGTGGCTTGTGTGACACCTTCTCAGTGAGAGAGACTGGGACCAGAAGGGCAGGGGAGGGGGAATATTGTTGTGCAGGCATCCAACACTGACCTGCAGAAAGTGTTCTATTGCCCCAGGCTCCACTGTGCCTACTCACATTTAGGGCCAGCTTCAGTAGCTGGAACTGTGTGTGGGTTGTGTGCGTGGGAGCATGAAGTTTTTCCTGACACAGCTTACCTGCTGCTTTGGTTCAGTTATTAAATTGAACTTTGCAGCATCACACTGTCTGGTGCTCTTTCTCCCTGCCTCCTTGGCAACTGTTCATCGTGGATTTCTTTCTTGGCACCAAGAAATAACATATCGTCTTATGTTGACTGGAAATCATCCTTACCAGAAATACATCTTATTTCTTTTTCTTTATGGAAATATATAATTCAAAAAATGTTACATTTTTATAACTCATTTAGATTTAAAATTGTTAAAAGATATTGTAATATAATAGGTAGCTACAAAAGAGGACAATATAAAAAAAATAATATTCTGGACTTTGTCATTTTATCTAAAAATAAGAAAAGTGCAATTAAATCTTTGTAGAAAAGCTTATCAGCTATGTTGAATCTGCTTTTTACATGGAACCTGTTCTGAAAAATAAAAGGTAAAACTATACAGCACCAATAAGGTATGATTTTTGTATGATCAACATGTAAAATGCATGAGGCTAGACTAAGAAATAGAGCTATATCTAATGAATGATGTAATTTAATTTTTGCATCTCCCTATATTTCACAATATGATTAATTTCTTTCTCATTTCCCTCTTCATTCTTCTCTCTTCCTCCCTCTGTTTCTTCTTATCTCTCTCCCCCTGTTTCTGCCTTGTGTATGTGCCATTTCATCTCCCCCCCTTTTTCTCTTCCTGCTTTCATGCTTTCCCTTCTTGCTGCCTGCTTTCCTTCCTTTTCTCCTTGCCTCCTTCCTTCCTCTTTGGTTTCTTCTCTTTACTGTCTTTCCATATGTGCTGTATGGGTATTCCACCTCTTGGTCACTTAGAGACACACACCTTGTCTGTAGCAATTCTGTGCTACATAGAGAATATGTGATGGAAAACTTAAAAATTAAGATGTAAAAGTAGCAAATACAGAGAAATCAAAAAAAGATTATCAGAATAGACAACATATGTTAGCTTCACTGTCCAGGTATGCTGTTCATTCATTGAATCCTCTCCTTTTCTTCTATTTATGGTATGTTTTAATTGCCTCCATAAATTGATGACTATTCCAACTGAAATCAGGATGATTTTTCAAGTATCACTCAAGAGAAATGATGGTTTATTTGGGGATTTTCTGTGCAAGTGTTGATCTTCATTGCTGTTTGCAACTTGTAGACTTAAACAGTATTATAACCAGGTATTAAATTACTGCATCTCCTCATTATATAATAATTATACTATAATGATATNATCAATGTTGTTTTCAGCATAAATAAAAAAAAATAGCCCCATCCTAACTACTATGCAAAAATGTAACTCTATCCCTGACAAAACCAGTGCAACCAAGACGTTTGTTGATTTCTAAATGTAAATGAGAAACTGGTTGACCTCAGCACTTAAACATTCATAAAAACGTTTGGCAAATTTTCTTAAAATGTAACCAATCCTGACATAGAATCAAAGCAGGAATTATTTCTGTTGCAGTTGTGGACATTTTCTAGGGAATGGCTAACTTCTATCACTTAGAGATAGTTGGCATCCCAATACATAGAGAAGACTTGTTTCAAGTAACAATTACAGCTGATCCCCACTCCCATGTCTGGAGATTGTCTTTTTTCATTATCAGGCTTGTCTTATCACTTCATGATCCCCTTTATATGTGACCCTACTTTTATGACATACAGTGTACTTGCAGCCTAGCAGAAAAGAACAACTGTTATATAGAGTAAGATGAACAACTCAAAAATTGAAAGAAAAAAGAAGAAAGGAAATAAGGGAAGAAATAAAAAAGCCTTTATTTGAGTGATTGCTTTAAATAACTTCCAGTATTTTGGAACTGCATTTCCAAAAGCCTTTCTGAAGATGACTGCTTCTGAATTACTTCAAAAATTAAAACATGCTTCAACAGAAGAAGAATCAGTTGTTTCTTAGCAGGAAATAGCCTTCCTTGATTTTGAGATCATTATTATATCTAGTACTTTAAAAAGTATTTAGAGTAACAAAAAGTAATCTAACTAAACTGACAATTTAATTAAAGCTAATGCTCATTTACACCACCTGGCAAACACATATGCTTGTAGAATCACCCTGTTAAGATTGTTTCAAGTTTTTTTAGGGGTATTGTATGTTTCTTCATGACTCTTCTTACGTTTTATCTTAGTTTGTAACCCCTGGAATTATTTGTTCAAAATGCTGCTATATTAACATCACACTGTTCAGCTAGTGTGTTTTACAGGGTTAGAGCATGTTGGTATAATCTGGGGGTATTCCTTAAGGAAAACATTCATCATCATCATCATNGGCCTCAATGCTGGTGACCTCTGCCTGCTCCAGAACAGACACATTAGTCACGTAGTCTGTCCAGTGGATGTTTAGAATTGTCCAGAGGCAGCGCTGATGGAAGCGCTCGAGGAGTCGCAGGTGGTGTCGATAGATGACCCAGGCTTCAGAGCCATAAAGAAGAGTGGACAGTACAATGGATCTGTAGACCTTGATCTTTGTACTTTTCTTCAGGTGTTTATTGCGCCAGACTCTTTTATGGAGTTTTCCAAAAGCTCTGTATGCCTTTGCTAACCTGTTGTCTATCTCTTTGTCAATCTTACCATCTGAGGAAATGATGCTTCCCAGATAGGTGAACTGCTGGACTGACTTAAGCTCTGATTTGCCTATGGTGATGTGGGGATGGTGAAAGACTTTCTGAGGTGCAGGTTGATATTGCAAAATACAGAGAATTGTGTGGACATTTCTTGGGGCCTTTATGTGGGATGAAGTAGTTTGGGAAATCTATCACTTAGCACTGATGTTGCTGAAAACAGAACTTGTAAGGATATTCTGTAACACTGAAGTGCCTGTAATAAATGACTGACAGTTGACTTAAGGTTAAATATAATTTACTTCAGTGCTTAAAAAAATACTCATGCCACCAAAGATTAGACTCAATATCAAATAGCTGTATTTCATTCTCCTCTATACCAGTGTTCTGGAACACTGAAATTTTCAACTTCAATATGAATCTGTAGTGACTAAACTCTCATTTTCTTGACATAAGCTTGACTAAAAATTTTAGTGCTCAAAAAAAAAGTGGAAGTGTATTTAAAGTCTTTTTTCCAAGGATTCATGTTTGTTGTCAATATTTCTATTTCATTCATAGAACTCCCTCTAGTGGATTATTTAAAATATGAACATAGACTCTAAAATATATGGCTCTAGAGCATAATTTTATGACTTTCAGTACTAAAAGTATTTCAGTTAGCATTTTATATTTTATACGGATAATATTGATAGAGGTTATATTATTTTGAAAGCAATTCTCAGAGTACCTCTGTCTTTTTTTGCATATCTGTAATGTTGCTATCCTCTACCATGCAAAAGAGCATTTATTAAAAAAAAAACAAAGCACAAAAAAAACCCAAAAAAAAACCCCAAATGAAACCAGTTCTGATAAACTGAACAGTCTAAAGTCTATCAATGATATAAGGATTGGCAGGGCAATCATGAGAAACACCAATCACAGAGAATTGCCTGGACTGGTTACTTAAAACTAACATTATTTTATAATGTGCCCACAAGTGAGTTAGTTATATACCCTAGAGCAAAAAGATGAAGAATGAAGGGTCTGAATTTGAAATGAAACTCTGAGTAAGAAGGACCAAGAGAAGAATGCTATAGCACAGGAAACTAATTGGCAAGAAATATCACAGTGATATGTAATTATTTATACACCCATGTTAAGACAGAGCAGCTAACTAGAAAAGTTTTTAGTTCATATGTGAAACTAGATTTTACACAGGTAGCAAAAAGTTGATTATTGTGTACATCTTCCACAGATAGGAGAGGATATGGCTTATGCATTGAAGAAAGGAAGTGAAAAATAATAGTGGTAAATGGAGTGGCAGTCAGGGAAATAATAAGGATTAGCACTTACAAAAGAGGTTCTGATAGACTGAAAAGGGAAAAATATTAAAACAGAGAAAAATATCTGTTAGAGACCAACAGAACTAGATTTGTAAATAGATGCTGTTGTCCTTCAGGCTGTAAAAGTGAAAGATATTACGAGGGATTGTCATTATGGAAGATTTGAATATGTAAAAAATATAGTAAGAAATGTTTCTATTAAAAGTAGAAAGCAGTCATTTTTGGATATATTAGCTGCCAGCTTTCTTTACCAAATAGTTACTAAGCTGAATTCATGACTTCATGGCTTGAGAGCGTCATTGAAACACTGATTGTCAAAGAAAAAATTGATTCATGTGATGATGAGCAAACTTTATTTAAAATGAAGGATAAACAAACTATGGCTAGCACTTAACAATCTTGATTGCAAAAGTGAAAAAGTTAACACAGGCTTGAACTTTTAATAATTACATTGATATCAAATGTAGACCAGGGCAGGATGTGCTTCAATGACAACTGAAGTTCTTGAAGAGAAATTTATCATAATTAAGATGAAGAAAACTCAGAGTTCAAAATATATGCTACTAATACAGGTGTATGTGTATGTTTTTGTACATGTATACATCTGTACATATCATATACATATATGGAATAGATTAAAAAAAAACCCTTCTGTGTCAGTGTAGTGCTAAAAAAAAATTAAAAAAGGGGGGAGGTTATGTCTGGATGCAACAGTGGATTTTGGAATATTTATTGCAAATCTCATGTCACCATTTTTAAATAGCCCTTGACATTTGGAGGGTGTGAAAAAGGGAGACACAGGATTATAGGACAAGAGAAAAGATCTTGCAATAAATATCTTAAAGTGCTCAGGCTGTTTCAGCTTATTAAAAAGAAGAGAAGATGAGGTATTTGATGACAGTGTTATCTCCACAGGGAGAAACTACTGTGAACTAAAGAGCTCTTTAATCTAGTTGAGAAATCTTAGCAAGAGCCAATTCAGTTTAGATGGATTGGAAATAGGTACACTTTTCCATCAATAAGATTGCTTAAACTCTGGAATAAACTGGGGTAGATGCAGAGAAAAGTGCTGAATTCTCCATCTCTAGACATTGTCATCTCAAGAATGAATACATTTGAATAAAACTTAGACAAAGCAGAAATTATCCTGTCACAGGGTAATTAGCAAACTGTATATGGGGAATACATTTGGTATGCAAAAAAATTAGATTAATGATCTAACCGATTATCTTGACTTTAATTCTAAATATTTATGTCATGCTAGTCTTTTTTTTCCCTTGTTGGTGCTTGATATGTCCTGCTAAAAAGGTGCAACAGAGGAGCAGGCTACCATTTTGTTAAGTCACAAATGGTGAAAACTGTAAAGTGGAATACTCAGCAGGGGGAGCATTTTGGAATTTAGGTTGTCATAAGAGAAGTTTTGCTAAACAAGGAATCTGCAGTATCAGGAAGGCTGGGAAATTCCTTAGCTCAGGAGGAAGCAGTCAGCTGAAACGTGGAGGCAATGAATTCTTTTGCTGTAATAGACATTTTTTTCTCACAGAAATTCTATTCAAGCACAGAATTTGTTGCATCACAGTTGTATGTTGTAGTTCAGTCAACAGAAGGGTAGTTCATTCTGGTGTGTTTACTAAGGGAAAGATGCAAGGAATTTCACGCAATGCTCCATACATTCTGTAGCCTTTCCTAGTATCTAACCATTAGTTTGAAACCCTTATTGTCAAGTGTCATGAAGGTGTGGTGGTCACACATAACTCATGTAGCCTGAGATAAAGTGAAATAAACTAAATATCTTATTTAGTGTAAACAATACTTTAATATATGGAATAAAAAACTTCTGTACAGAAGCATGTGAATTGGTGTAAATCCTCAAGTATACTAGCTATCCAGAGAATAAAGTATTGACTTTTATAAATAAAGTATCAGTGGTTTTGATACTGAAGAAATGAGCTACTTAGGTGTTACACGTCAAAAACTATCCAAATTTGAATTCAGATATTAGTAGTTTACCTGAGATGCAATACTTCTAACTATTGCCACTATACCACAGTGACAATAAAGAAAAGTTTCCTGTTCACTTAAAGCCAGTTGCAAGATTTTATTTACATTTATTTACATACTTGGGAATTTATCTTTCCATCTGAAAATACAGACACATGTAAAATATGTAGAATATGTACTTCAGTTCTGTTACAAAATCTGGATGGTAAATATGGCTTATTATTAAACTAATAGAAACAATGATGATTCTTTTTTATGTTTTGCTTTTACTGATGTCTTTACAATAGTCTGTTTGGAGCTGAAAACAACATTAGGCCAGCAAAATGTACTGCTATTTCTAATATGTTTAAATAAGTAACTTGACATTTAAAAAATCCATACAACTGACATCTAATTTTCAGTTTTCCTTGCAAATGTAATTGTCAGTAATGAACAATAAAACAAATATTGGTTCACCCATGAATTCATACTTACACCAGTGCACACTTAATATTCACCTTTTAAAATTCAGAATAGAAATTAAAAGTGAGAGTTAGCTTGAATGACTTGGTCATATTAACATCAGCTGACTAGTCTAAGCTTGGTGTTCAAGCTTCCTCTGCCATCAGTAAAGAAATACAAGGTTCTCCAAAGGACATTTAAATTGTGTCTATCTTCATTTTCAGGGCAACACTAGCAACCCAGAGATTAAATATGAAACACTTATTTTTCATGCGTAAGAAATAAATTTTAATTTTTTACTCATTGATTCACATTTTTAACATTATCCGGAAATATTCCATCTAGATATCTGTCTCATGGACTTTTGGGTTTTTTTTCCTTTCTGGAAACAAATCGACAAAAAATAGTTCAGGTATTTTTAGGAACAAATATAGACAATTTTATATAAACACAATTGGTTACCAGTCCCTAGCCAGATGTAGCCCTGTCACTGCAACTGTTTGAGTTTCACTGTTAAGATTGCTTCATACATGTAGAAGACCCAAGCATCAAAGACAGACTTCTGAATTGTCCTCAAGGGACCAAAGTATTTAAGTTCTTTTCAGTGTTTTCAGATTTCAGTGAAAAAGGTCATCTTTTCAGACAAAAGCATTAAATTCTAGTGCATACAGTTCCACATAAACAAGGATAGTTGTAACTAAAGGATAGTTACTCCATTTTCACTACTTGAGTAAGCAGTGATTTCTTATTTGCTATAGTGATTTAATGTTTATTCAGCATATGTATTTGTTTTTTTAGGGAGCAGGTTGTAATCTGACTCATTCATTTCTTTCATAACAGAAAAACTCTCATGGTTTGATTTAAGAGAAGTGAAGCATAAACACTGTCATGGATAATACATTTTCTTCATTGATTAACCTTAGGAAAAAAAATCCGTTTATTTTCCATTATATATTCATTATATAACTTTATACAACATACTCTAAATAAACACAAATATTATACAATTCCTAGAATTAAATAAATCTGGAAAATGTATGACTGTTTTATGTTTCTTTTCTTGTTATTTACAAGTTGTCTTTTTTTCAGTATGACAAAGTTACATGCTTTGTAATTACACAAATTTTGTCTAACAGGCTTTTAGCGTGCTGAGATCAGACATGCCTAGGTTGGGAAAGCTTTAGGAAGCAGACATATGAGTTTATTTAACTACTGAATGCAAGAGACAAAACACTGTTCATTAGTTCATGTAAATGTAGATTTATTAGATAAATGTAAGCAAGAACTTCCTTTCTAGTTGTTCATTTTCATAACTTTCTTTCTTATCTTTTAGACTGTGATTTTTTCTGTGGGGTGCTGCTTCAATGTGATTGCACTATTAAAATATTTTATTTTTACTTTGTCCAGGGTTTATTTATTTTTTATTTCTGAATTGACACCAAATGGAATTTTAGTTCATTCAGATTTGTAGAGTGTTCTGTGCAAAATTAAGGGTGGTGATTTGTAAGTAAAGTAGTGCAATTTTTTTTTTCCATTTAACTAATTACTATTATTATTGTGGCAACAAGCTGCAGTCCTGGAGCAGAGCTTAGTCCTTTGTGGCCATTGGAATATTTTATTATCTTTAGATTAAATAGGGAAAAAGTACTTTAAGTACTACCACCATATTCATTGACTTAATTAAAATATTAATGTTGAAAAGTATTCTTTGTGAGGTCAAAGAATTGTTTTATTTACATTTTTATTTCAGTTCAGCAATTAGTTAATGAAGTCTAAATATTTTTGGGAAATTAATAATGAAAATGTGTATCAAACTCAAGTCATCTTTCTGAACCTTCTCTCATTGGTGCATTTCTATCAGTGTCTGTTATTTTTTGCTTTTTACATTTGTGTTAGAAGTCTGTAGTCTTCTCTGCTTGTAATGAGTTGCCTAGACAAAGCTGGTCAAGAAATTAGTCTGATATGTTTCATTAAATAGATCCTACCAAAAGGACATGATGTTAGAAATCAAAATATTTTTCATCTATTTTAGTTATATCAATTTGAGGTCTCGTTAATTCTGACATGTTATTTTAAATTTCTTATGATTCAAATTGGTCTTTCTAAATACAGGGTTTCACAACCATACTGTACCTTTGGCACAAATACTGTTGTCCTTCTGTACTGATGATTAATAGAATTCCAGAGAATCTCTTCCATTTGCGAGACTGAGGTATGACTGGGCCTTTTATGTATCACTTGCTATTGCAATCTAGCAGTTAAAGTATGATTTCTGTTTGTGCTAATTAACTTTAAAAATCTGAAGCAATGTGAATTAGCAGAATGTTTAAATCTGCAGTTTCACCAAATTTTGGCAGTGCCAGTGACCATTCAGTATAGCCTAGTGCAAAGTCTTAAATAGGGCTAGTCTGTCAGGTTTTTTTATTTTTGTAAGAGCAATGTTTTGTGCTTAGCAGCAATATAATTTTTCAGAAGGTGAAGTGCTCTGCATTGCTAACATGACTAAAAGAAACATGCCTGCCTTCAAACTTTTTCAGCAGTTATATCCAGCCAGTGTAAATGCTGTTTGCAGTAGGGTTAGAGAAAGTTGAGAAAAGCCTTATGATACTGCTGTCACAGCCAGGGAGGTAAAGAAATTGCTTTTCCCCAGAATACAAAGGTTAATGAGAATTGATAGTTTCACTTGTGTTTCATTAAAGGTTTTCCTACAGGTAGTATACTCTAATTCCCACCTTCTGTATCCTACAGAGAAACAGGTTTTTAAGACTTCTAGTTTTAAGTTCAAAACTGTTGTTCAGACAATTATATCCATTTCATTTTCTTAAATTTTCAGTATGTGCCAAGAAGGTGCTGATACCTCATCCCCCCATATATTTAATTTATACAGAAGGCCTCTTAATTGGCATGCGGTAATATTGTAGGTTACTATGAACAAATTCAAGCTGAGTCAAACCTGTTTTCTTTTATTATATCTCAGGTGGTTTATGTTGTTTATTGTTGGGTTTCCTGTAGTTCTTTTGGGAGGAGAGTGGTTTGTTTGTTGTTATTGTTTTTTTCTTTCACCTAGGGCGCTCTGAATTTTCTGGAATGCTTCCAAAGGTTAATCAGTGTTCCTGGTTCACATGTTGACAAAATATACCTGTTTTGATTTAACAAAATGATATTATACAGGTCTCTATGTTGCCAAATGGAGAGTAACACACAGTCTACAGACCATCTGAATGACATGCAGCACGAGTCAGCATTATCACTTTTTAACACTCGGGGCTCACTACTGAAGGCATTAAAATACATTCCTCTGATGACATTTTGTGCTGAATCTGTATAAAGACTGACCACATATAAGCATATTAGCCAGCAGATTGAAAGAAAATATCCCACTCTACCCAGGACTTAACTGGAATGCATTTTCCAGCTGGTGTCATTCCAACTGATGAGCAAATTGAACCAGCTGTGAAGCTAAAACAGGAAGCACATAATATATGAAGAGAACCTGAGGGGGCAATCATGAAGAAAAGAAAGCTAAGGGAGACAGTATTTTCAGCTACCTATAAGAGGTTGTAGAAAGATAACATCATTCTTTTCTTGAACGTACACAATGAGAGGACATCAGGCACCAGTCCCAAGTTGTAGTTTCCAAGTGAAAACATTTCTTTGTAGTGCGAGTAGTACTCATTGTAGCAGTCTTCTCTGAGAGTTTGTGGAATCTCTGTGCTTGGAAATATTCCAAGCTAGATTCAACAAAGCTGTGAGAATCATGTTTCATCTGTCAGCCTGATGCATTAAGTCTAAATTCGGTACATTCCACTGCTGTACAATCAAGGGAAACTGTAATATTCATATAACGTTCAGATGTAATTCTTTGTGACATTCTACAATTTTCAATTTTTGGTAGAATTTTCATGAGATTAGAGTTATGATTCAGATGAGATTCAAAACCCTGTGGTGGAATGTCTTCAGTATAGGTATACAAGTGTATGTTTATACATATACATGCACATATACACATGCACTTGTTGTTCCATTTACCAAAAACACCATTTAATCAATAATACCCACCATTTTGGACTTGCTGTTTATGTCACTGCAATTCTTGTAAATTACGTCTGAATAGTAGCCTGTAGACAGGTGACTTTAAGAACATTCTGCAAATGAACTTAGGTTCAGAGAAATGAAAAAAGGAAGTTGTGAAATTCCTCGGGGAGGTTAAAACTTTGTGTTAATTAGAATTTTGTTAAAATTTGTGAAAGGTAGGATCTAAGAATTTATTCAGAAGTACACTGGATAGTTTTCCTATTTGTAGTGAATCTTAGAAATGTATTGCCATGACTTTCTCATGAAATTTGTTATCACGATGTGCATCCACAAGAAGGATTTTGCAAGCCTCTTTTTAAATGCTTGTGTTTTTTGTATTATGAATTTCATAATATTAATGAATATTCATATTCATATATATTAATGAATTCTGTAGAATAAATAAATTTCTGAATTAAAATCCACCTTTTTTTTTTTTTAACTTAGCTAAAATGTGTTTCAATAACATATGTTCTAAACATATGTTCTTAACAGTTTTAACAGTCTTAGTCTTTTACATACATCAGGACCTGCTGAGATGTACTGCAACTGACTTAATTATTGTACACTTGGTAAATACCTCTTCATTTTAAGAAGTGATATCTCAGAATATAATTTAGAAATTCATTACATAGTTCAGTACCTCATAAATATTTCTGTCAACTGCCTGCTGGAGAAAGTAAATATATGAAAATATAGATACTTTGATTTTTTTTCATTCAGAAGGTCACTATACAATGAAGTGCAGAATGATATCTACTGCTGTCTAGTTTTGTGTTTAATTAAAATGGAGAAGAGACAAGAGTAGTAAAATTCAATGTTAGGTGAAAATTTTTCTTATTTTAAATATGATTGTATTTTCTACATGCTATCTTTCTTAGTAAGAAGAATTTAAAAAATTGTGCTTGGAAGAAAACAGCAGGTATGAAATATCACCATTTATTTTACCTTTGTCCTATTCTTACTCCTATATCTAGTCTTCTTATATTTCTTCTGTAGATGGAGCAGTATATAGAACATGGTATGTTGCACTGGCTGTTTCTTCCAAGCCTGAGCCTTGCATCCTGGCTCAGAGAGCTTTTTAACTTGGTGTTGCTCACAGGACAAAAAATTGCTGTTAGGTTATACTCTGTGTATATCCTGTGTCCATGTGCTGAGGCAAATTAGCAAATTCAAGTTTAAATGAAAATATTCCATAGTTATTTGGAGAAGGGATTACTCTGTGATGCAAAGATGGAAAAGCACAGAACTCAAAGGCATATAGTATCACATTTAGTTCATTGAGTGGACTTGGTTTAGTTTAATTACTACTTTGTTCTGCGTGGGCTATGCCACTATTTTCTGTCCATACAGCATTAAAACACTTAAACCTAAACCCTTTTTGATAATTCCCGCCCCCCTGCCCCGGTTTAATAGGGCTGCCATTAGAAAGGGTTCTAGATCCAATAACAATACATGATTTAAGATTTGAAAACTTTAATATCCCATTAATTGTCTTGATTGAATAGTCAGTCCAATATCTATGGCAAAAATGTTGATTAACATAAATATGTTCAAAGTCATCCTCGCAGGGAGTGCACTGAGTAGTGTCTTGTTCATGAACACTTGGAATATTTTCTTGGGAATTGATGAAATTAATTCATTCAGAGTGAGGTTTGTCTTATGCCTAAAATTTCTCTAGTACATATTTGAATTATTTTACTGTTCAAAACATAGGTATCATGCTACTGGTGCCCCATAATTTGTGGCTTATCTTCCACAGAAGATTTGTACTCCATAATCTGAGTATCTTTACATCTGTGCTGGTTTTGGCTGGGGTAGAGTTAATTTTCCTCACAGTGGTTGGTATGAGCCTGTGTTTTGGATTTGTGCTGAGCACAGGGCTGATAATAATAGAGATGTTTTTGTTATTGCTGAGCAGAGCTTATGCAGAGCCAAGGCCTGTTCTGCTTTTTGTACAGACACACTGGCAAGGAAGTTGGGGATGCATGGGAGAGTGGGAGGAGACACAGCCAGGATAGGTGACCCCACCTGACCAGAGAAGTATTTCATACCGTATGACAACACACTCAGTATATAAAGCAGGAGGGAAAAGTAGGAAGGGGGGGGGGATGTTCAGAGGGATGATGTTTGTCTTCCCAAGTCACCATTATGGGGAATGAGGCCCTGCTCTCCTGGAAATGTCTGGACATCTGCCTGCCTGGGAAGCAGGGAATTAGTTCCTTATTTTGCCTTACTTTTGTGAGCAGCTTTTGCTTTCCTCATTAAACTGTATTTATCTCAACCCACAAGTTTTCTGGCTTTTACTCTTTCAGTTCTCTCCTCGATCCTACTGGTGGAGGAGTGAGTGAGTGGTTGTGTGGGGCTTGGTTGCTGGGTGGGCTTAAACCATGACATCAAAAGAAGGTGGGATTTTAAAAATGGTACTAAATGATCTAGTTCCTTTTTGAAAGTTTAATTAGCATCCTCTTTAATGTGCAGGACTTTGGCTTGCTGTTAGTGACTTTGCTCGCTCATCTACTACATATGAACTCTGAGAAATCAGTCTGACTTTTAGGTTCTATTCTCCTGAAAAACATTAAAACTAATAATCTTGACATAGAATCTGTAAGGCTGAGATCAAACAGATTTAATATGAATGTTCAAGGTAGATAAGGCAAGAGAAAGAAACTTTAATGACCTTTTTACATACATTTTTTTACCAAGCGTCTTAGATGATTTTCTTTTTCTTTTTAAGTAGATAAGTTAGAATACTTGTCTGAAAACTATATGAATGCTGACAGAGCACTAAGAGCTTTTGAAACTGACCTAAGTATTCAGAAGGACGTGTTAGTTGTGATATGCAACCTAACATTTAAGTTGTCCTTGGTAAGAGAAAAATGGAAGCTGATAAATATGACAGCAGAGACAAAGAGAAAGACAAGCCCCACAGAGCCATAAACCAGTTAGCTTGATTTCTGTATAAATAGATTAAACTATAATAAAGGAGAGCAGGTATAAAGATGGATTAAAAAAATGGAAAAGAAGTGAAGGAAATTTTGTCAAGGCAAACCTTATTTCACAAGACTGTTTTCTGTTGTGTGCTTGGATTCACAAAAGTCCTTTGATAAGTCTGTGATTGGCAACTCTCAAAGAAACATGTGGCCAACAATTAGGAAAAAAAGGATGAGAATGAACATACAGATTTCACTGTGTAAAAAGTTTCCAATAGTGATCAAAAGGGATGTATGTTGTGAATGACTCAATTAAACATTCTCATGAATTTTTGTGGAAAATGAGCAAATGATGAAGGAAAATGGCCATATGCACAGCAAAAATTACTAATGGTAGTAAAAGCCATAGACTGTCTCTAAGAAGTTGCAAAAACATCTTGTAATGGTAAGCATATAATGCCAAATAAAATCAAATATCAATAAGTTAAAAGTAATGGAGGTGGAGAAATAATCTGTATACATTCAATGATGGGATCTTAACTAGCTAACCTTTATCAGGGAGGGAAAAAATACAAGCAATTTTTATTCATTGAGTTCAGCTGTCTGTTTATGAAAATGCTTGCTGGGCACACAGTGTGGTTACAGAAGGAGTGCAGGGGAGGATTAGAAGAGGAACAGAGAACAAAACAGGAAACACCAGACCTTACTCTGCTCCTGGGCGTTTGCACCTTTCATGCTGCATGTTGCTCTAGTTCTCTAATATCACAAAGAATATATGAAAACTAAAAATCACGGAAAAAAGGATGAGTGATGGCTGCATCTAAGTAGATGTGTGAGTAAGTTCTAGAGAGTAATATGAAGTCTGAATCTTCTGCCATCCAGTTCAAATAAATATCCTATAGATTAGGTTTCCTTTGCATGGGAAGAAGCATGTGAGGTGAAATTGGTGAATGTACATCTCTCTCCTTTGATCACCATTAGTAAATTCATGTTGGAATGGCACTTCCACAGTGTTCTGTTTAGTTGTAGCTAAGGATAATAATGGGATAACAATCAAAAAATGTGAGGAAAACACCTCTCTCCATAAGAAAAGATATGTTTTCACAGTGGTGGGGAGTTTCTTTGGTGTTTTTTTTTTTTTTTTTGGCAGTGGGAAAGATATGACTCCTGGAGAGCCTGTAATAAACACTTAAAACACAAATGGCATGAAAAGATTTAGTGGGATATTATTTCCCTCAATTCAAGAATTAAGCTTCATCAAGTCAATTTCAGTTTTGGGCCCCTCAGTACAAGAGGACACTGAGACACTGAGATGCGTCCAGAGAAAGGCAACAAAGCTGGTGCAGTATCAGGAGCACAAGTCTTGTGAGGAGCATCTGAGGGAAATAGGATTATTTAGCCTGGGAAAAAAAGAGGCTCAGGGGGGACCTTATCACACTTTACAACTGTCTGAAGGGATGTCGCTGTGAGGAGAGGATTGGTCTCTTTCCAAGGTAACAAGTGACAGGACAAGAGGAAATGGCCTCAAGTTGCACCAAGGAAGGTTTAGATTAAATATTACGAAAAATTCCTTCACTGAAAGTATTGAAATAAGCTGCCCAGGTAAGTGGTGGAATCATGATCCTTAAAAGTATTCAAAAGATGTGTGTGTCTGGCACTTGGGCATAGGGTTTAGTGGTAACAGTTGGACTCAGTGATTTTAGAGGTCTTTTCCAACCTTAGCATTTCTGTATTTCTGTGAACTTGAACACAAGCTAATGAAAAATCCACCGAAACAACCAACAGTAAGACACAGGTATAAAGTTCTCTTTGCCTCGTTTCTCTTCCTAAGAAAGAACTTATACTAAGAAATTAATGCACGTTATAGTTAGTTGCAGCACAAGATTATTTGATGACAACACACAGTCTTGGAGAGAATGGAAAATAATGTCTCTTCCTTCCAAATCTGTAATTTCCGAAGCACCAGTAAAACAAGACTAACTCTCAGTTTAATCAATATTATGTGCAGGATAACAAATATTTTACAATTTCATTTCAGTCTGAAATTTGTCTTTTGGGATTTACACAGTAGATTAATATATTTTCAGCATTCGTTTAATAGTTTTTTTAAGTGTTTTATCAAGCAACTTAATGTGACAAGTTTTCAACAGCCTTGTATTTTGACAACCACTTAAGAGCTAAATACAGTGGTTATTGTTAATGGTCAGACATTTTTGTGTGAATCATTCTATTTTGTGGAATACTGTGGAGTATAAAAAATTCCAGTTTTCTAGGGCAGGATGTATTTTAATTGACTTTTTGTATTCTAACATTGATTCTTAGCATTAATGTGGATTTAATGATGTGCTTGAAGGTTTTAAGTGCTGTCAGAAAGTATTTACTGTATGAGTTTCTTCAAACTTGCTTATAGAATGGAAGTCTATGGAAGCCCCCTTTCAGTTGACAGGCATTTTTGTGTTTTTTTTTCCCCACAGTCCTTTCCACATTTTAATGTTTGTCTAATTTGAAATATATCCTCTAATTAAAATTCTCAGGAATACTTCAGTTTATGATGGATGTTAGTTGAAAGATCAGAGTTCAACAATGAAAGTCAGTGTGTGAGAGAATGATTCAGGCACATAACTCACGTGTTTTGTGAACCTTGTATTTTCCATATGATGGGCTTTTTGTTTCCTGGAATGCTCTTGGAAGGTATATGTTTTTTCAATACAGTGATTTGCTATAAATAAACCAGAAATGCTAAAGCTTTCTTATGTCTCTGACATGATATTTTAAATGTTTGATTTCAGTTAAAATGACTACTGAATCTGAAATATTAACATAAACTACAACTTTTAAACACTTTCCTCAAGCAAAACTAACTAAAACATTCTTCAGGAACAGCATGCATGACATGACACAAAACACATATGCTTTGAAATGCTTAATGAAGATAAAAGAAATAGTGTTGTTGCAAGTCTTTATAAATGTGGAAAGGGGAGTGATAGAGCAATGCACTTTTTCTCTATGGTCGTGTGTCGTTGAGACGGACAAACGACAAAATGTACAAGAAAGTCAGGCATGGATCCCGTTTATTTTTAGCACAGCTACTTTTTATGTCTTTCTTAAGTGTACGTGCATTAACATTATTGGTGCTTATTACATATAAACAATCATTCATTGGCCATAGCTACAACTCTCTGTTTCTGTACAGATTCACCCAGCTTGTTATCCCTTATCTTGTAGCTTCCTGAGTCCTCTCAGCACCTGCAAGTTGTTTACAATCCTCTAGCTGAGAGATGTATCTTCATGGGTACACAGTCTCTTCAGGGTGAAATTCTTCTTGCTCTGCCAATGTGCAGACCCATCGCAGTTCCCCACAGTCATGAAGTTCCCTGTGGCTGCATTTTGCTTTTAATGGCTAAATAGGGTCAAGATAGGCCAGTGAATGATTATGAGATTACCAGTATACTTTTAGATGTTATGACAAGAAACAGTGTTAATGATTAAGTATCTTGTTTTCTCTCCTGAACATTACAACATGGATGCAGTACTTGTAAAAGCAAGGCCATAACCACTCAGCTTTTTTGAGTTATTAAAGATCCAAGAAATTATTTTGAGGTTTTTAAGTTTTGATGCCAATGGGCTCATTAATCACAGTGAGAAATTCATAATAAGAATCCGTATGTATGAGTGGAAGATGGACAAGTTCAAATGGGATATTAGACACACGTTTTAGTGTTCAGAATGATCACTTCTGAAAGCTACTGAGAAAGAGGCAAATTATCCATCTCCAGAAGTCTTTGAGATGATGCCTTTATAGGAAGGATTCTTCAGTGAATCAGATGTTACTAGATTCAACAGAAGGGTAACTGAGTTGATACAAAACTGAAGGGGATTCTAAGGCAGCTTCTTGCTTGGGGAAACTGTTCAACACAGAGTTGGGAGGAATGGCTCATACCCTAGAGTGCTCTGCAGACCTTCAGAAGGACCTTGAAAGGTTGGAGAGATGAATAGAGAACTGTCTGAAATTCAGCAAAGAAAGATATGGGGTCCTGCAGCGGGAGAGTAATAAACCCAAGCACCAGGACAGGCTGGGAGTTCACCTGCTGGAAAGCAGCTCTGTGGAGAAGGACCTGGGGGTCCTGGTGGACAATAAGCTGTCCATGAGCCAGCAGTGTGTCCTGGTGGCCAAGAAGGCCAACAGTATCCTGGAATGCATTAGGAAGATCATTGCCAGCAGGTCAAGGGAGGTGACCCTGCCGTGTACTCAGCCCCGGTGAGGCCACATCTGAAGTGCTGTGTCCAGTTCTGGGCTTCTCAGTACAAGAGAGACATGCAGCTCTTGGAGCAGGTGAAGTGGAGGGCAACAAAGATGATTAAGGGACTGAAGCATTTCTCTTGCAAGGAAAGGCTGAGGGAGCTGGGTCTGTTCAGTCTCAAGAGAGACAACTGAGAGAGGACCTCATCACTGTATATCAGTATCCAAAGGAAGAGCATCATGGGGATGAAGCCAGGCTCTTAGTGGTGCCAAACAATAGGACAAGAGGCAATGGGCAGAAACTCATGAACAGAAGGTTCTGCCTGAATATGAGGAAGAACTTCTGTACTGTGTGGGTAATTGTACATTGGAGCAAACTGCCAAGAGAGGTTGTGGAGTCTCACTCACTGGAGATATAAGTGAACCATATGAACAGAATTGTGTGCAATGTGCTCTAGGTTAACACTGCTTGAGCAGGGAGGTTGGAGCAGCTGGTCCTTCCAACCTTACCTATTCTTTTTATTCTGTGAAGCCACCTTGTGTAATCACTTTTGTAAACTGCATCATAAGTTATTACTCTGGCTCTAACAGACCTGTTCCTGTCCTATCCACCTGTTTCTAGGACTTAATGCTTTAACAGCAAGAATTTATTTTATTATTTTTTTTTATTTCCAGTTTTCTTCTAATCAAATTTGAGTTAGGTGAGGTTCCTGATAGAGTTGTTACCCTCCATTTTCCTTGTTTTCCTTTTCTGTGCCTACAATCAGTGTAGCCAAGACAAATGCTCCATTAGGACATAAAAGTATGTACTTAGCTTTACATAAATCAGCATTATCATAAATCAACATGTTATCAACACTGTTCTCAAGCTGAGTCCAAACCACAGCACTGCACCAGCTACTAGGAAGAAAATGAGTTCTGTCACAGCCAAAAGCAGTACAGTGGGGAAGAAAGAAAAGTCGTTCCACACGGGTGAAAGTGAAATTGCCATGATGGCTACTTCCCTGGAGTGTTATAATTTAAACCCAGAAAATTGTCCTTCTGTTATCTATGTGAGAAGGTTTGCATATCTGCTGTGGAAACAGCACAATTTAAAGAGCTAGGGCAGCTCATATTTTCCATACTTGGGAAGTGCTAAGGGTAAATCTTACACAAGTAACAGCAAAACAAGACAATCATGAGAGTCAGTAGAAGTGTGTATCCAAGCTATACATTACTGGACAGTTTGCACTGTGACTATATTTTTGCTACCTCTAGTCTTTTCAGTCCAAAATGCCTCTGGGTGATTCACAGTGTTAATCTCTTTTGCTATTTACTTGAAATTGTGCTGAAAACCCTTCCAGTGACAAATATATCAGCCTGGGCCAATTCAAGTCACAGAACACAAACATTCCAGTTTTTTAGGTCCCTAAACTGTGCTCCATTGTTCTAGTAACTTTAATTTGGCAGGGTAACCAAGAAGCAAAAAAGACACCTTTATATGCCTTTTCTAATGGTGGCATCAGACTGGCAGCTGGTGCTAGAACAGCTCTTTGAATTGCATAGGTCAGATGGAGCTCACTTGCAGATGATATCTGAGATGTGGCTAGAAATTCAGAATCGCAGCATTTTACTTCCATGGCAACTCAGATGAAACAGATTCTAAATAACACTCTTAGAACACGACATTCTTTGCCAACAAATGAAATTATTTAATATTTTTCAGGTTCTGCCTTACAACTGGTACATGCTGATTAGTTAAATCAATGACATAAGTATCAATGAGAACCAACTTTTGCCAGATAATTTAATTCCATGTGAAATAATGATCATTACAAATCAAGATTTAAAAAAAAAAAGAGAGAACAGAAAACCAACAACTAATTAATTTGTATTGGTGGCATCATTATAAAGATATATGCTATTTAATTTGGTAATATTTATTTTATTATATTCTTATGATGCACAATCTTTTAGATACTCATATTCTTGCTTATCCACCTTTAAACATAGGTATGTTTTGTTTATGTGGCTTGACTGTTCTAATCCTTCATGGTCATTTAATTTTAAACCCTGTGTGTGGCTGAAAAGGTTTAAAAGTGAAACAGTTCTATTGTGGAAATGCTATAGCCCTACAGCAATAATTATTGAATAATCATTTTGAGAAAGTGGAAGAACAATCAAGTGATGCATAACTTTCTCCAGGCAGGTTCAGAGACTTTCATACATCCTACTCTAAGTTACCTTTTCTGAATTAAAAGCAAAAATCCACTACTCCACCTAATTAAAACATTACAATTTCTGCTGAAGGAAAAGTCTAAGTGAATGATGCATGCAGAAGAGGCATTAGTTACAGCCCAGTTGATCTTATGAGACTTATGAGACAGTGAAGACAAGATCTACAAAGCTACAGATCTGAGTCAAAAATTACAGGTCCTGAAAACTCATACAACTGTGCCACATAACCTTGGGCATGTTTTAACATTCAGCACCCTTATTCCTGTAATTAAGATTTACCAGCTCATGAAGACCTAAGTATTCCTGAAAACACTTCAGTAGAGCATGATGAGAGGAAATGGCCTCAAGTTTTGTCATGGGAGGTTGACATTGCATATTAGGAAAAATTCCGTCACTGAAAGGATGGTCAAGCATTGTAACAGTCTGCCCAGGAAAGCAGTGGAATCACCATCCCTGGAAGTGTTCAAAAACCATCTAAATGTCATACCTGGGGACATGGTTTAGTGGTGGAAATGGCAGTGTTAGATTAATGGTTGAACTCAATGGTTGAAATCAATGATCTTAGGTCTTTTCCAGTCTTAATGACTCTGATTCTGTAACTGGATAGCTCAGTTCCTATCTTGCACCGTAATTAAAATTTATTTAGTTTATCCTGAAAATTTTAATTACTAGATCACAGACATCTGTTGTATTCTGTTCCCTAACATGCAAAAAAAAAAGACTAGTCACACTTAAAAAANATGGTTATATAAAGAATTTTTATTAAATGTCATTTTCTACAGTACTCATCCCTGAGTAACATGAAATTAGTGTAAGTCCAGATGTTTAGAAGAGATTTGAACTCATATGTTTTGTCTGAAAACTGTTAATTCTACTTTCAGGCAATGGTCAATCTGTAAGAGGCTGGAAGAAGTTCTCCTTAAGCATATATACAAATGAAAATATAAAATGATAAAAAAATCTTGATGAAGCCTAAATTATTATTCTGAAGTTAGAGCTCCTGCTTTGAATATTATTCTTAATTAAAGTTCTATGAGTTCATTAGATGTGTTTCACCATCACAATACTTCTCTATATTAGGTCTTTGGATTAATATGCTATTGCAAAATTTAATGTTAGTTCTTATTAAGAAGTAGAGTTATACTTTTTTCATAATGATATTTAATGTCAGTTTAACCAGATTTAATTAAACTTCAGCTTATAAATCATTTTACTGAGATGTGCAATGAAATTTTCTGAGTTTTATGGCTTTTTAATTAAAATTAATTAAGTCAACTTGTGGTTAAGTGCCTGTAAACTAGTTCCCTTACATTTCCAAGATATTGTGCAATATTCTAGTTGCATAATTTGAACTTTATCAGGAGTTAATGGTTTAAAATGCCATTCCATAAAAATCTATATTTTTTTAGGGATATATTGACATTTATTCAAGTAATTTAAAAAAGAACTGAGTCATGTTTTTATCCAATTATCTATTATGTTAACATAATCTTAATAGCATGGTTAATACAGTCCATGACCACATATACACTTTGCTATGTCAGCATCCTGTTTAAGTGTATATGTAAAGTAACTCATTGAAAATTGACTTTTACATATAAAAATATTTACATTCATAGTCAGAAGCATAATTTTCAACTTTATCTAATTTATTCTATTTGCAGTTATGTATTTCATCTGTGATTACA
>VXBX01001790.1:231687-242304 GCA_013400415.1 Scytalopus superciliaris | reverse complement strand
AAAAAATATTAAATTGGAGAAATAAAATAAGAATTTCTTTCTATTGCATGTGGCAGAGAAGGACAACATGTGACATATGAGAGCCAGCATAATTCTGATGATGTTGTGTCCTGAACCTTTTTTTCCTGTTTTTTTTTTTAATAATGGCCCAGACTCAAACAAACAAATATAGACAGAATTGATTTGGATTTTGATATGCTAAGGACTGAATTGAGTGGGTGTAGCAGTGAAATTATCCACTTCCCTCAGTTTTGCTGTTCTTACACTTGAGTCCTGAACTGATGTTTTGTCATTCCCTCCCTGCTTCTCGTCTTACTCTCACAGAGTCTATCCAAAATAGTGTTATGAAATTCACGGTTATCTTGTATCTATTAGATGCTGTAACTTACTACTCATTCTATTTTACATTTTTTGATTTATATAAGAAATGGGGGGGGGGACGGGAGGGGTTCTGCCTCCAGTTTATAGCTATTTCACTTTCTTCTTAAAATTGTCTATGAATCGAGAATATGAGAACACATTTGCAATTCCTTCACAGATATTATTAAGCACGCTAAAATAATGTTTGAAGAAAAATACCCCGCAGAACTGTGATTCTATTGTGTCCTGTTAATGGACAGTAGGTAGTTCAGAGAGTGTTTACTACAATCCTTGGAATTCAATCAACTAAATGAAACATTTTTGTTTAGTTTACATGTTTTGTGTAGTTTGTATAGTTTTTGTTTATGNCTGTGATTACATTACACATTTCAAGGAACTTCTATCTGCCATGACTTTGTCATGTCTATGTCTGCATTATTCATTTCTGCTACTTTATATAAAATAATATTCAATTAATTTTTAATAAATTCATTTAAGTAGTAAATTTCAAAAAAATATTAAATTGGAGAAATAAAATAAGAATTTCTTTCTATTGCATGTGGCAGAGAAGGACAACATGTGACATATGAGAGCCAGCATAATTCTGATGATGTTGTGTCCTGAACCTTTTTTTCCTGTTTTTTTTTTTAATAATGGCCCAGACTCAAACAAACAAATATAGACAGAATTGATTTGGATTTTGATATGCTAAGGACTGAATTGAGTGGGTGTAGCAGTGAAATTATCCAGTTCCCTCAGTTTTNTAGCAGTGAAATTATCCACTTCCCTCAGTTTTGCTGTTCTTACACTTGAGTCCTGAACTGATGTTTTGTCATTCCCTCCCTGCTTCTCGTCTTACTCTCACAGAGTCTATCCAAAATAGTGTTATGAAATTCACGGTTATCTTGTATCTATTAGATGCTGTAACTTACTACTCATTCTATTTTACATTTTTTGATTTATATAAGAAATGGGGGGGGGGACGGGAGGGGTTCTGCCTCCAGTTTATAGCTATTTCACTTTCTTCTTAAAATTGTCTATGAATCGAGAATATGAGAACACATTTGCAATTCCTTCACAGATATTATTAAGCACGCTAAAATAATGTTTGAAGAAAAATACCCCGCAGAACTGTGATTCTATTGTGTCCTGTTAATGGACAGTAGGTAGTTCAGAGAGTGTTTACTACAATCCTTGGAATTCAATCAACTAAATGAAACATTTTTGTTTAGTTTACATGTTTTGTGTAGTTTGTATAGTTTTTGTTTATGGGGGTTTTTTTTATTTATTCCTTTGAGTATTTGTCCTGGTTCCAGCCAGGAAAATGTTAATTTTTTTGCAGTGGCCAGGAGGGGGCATAGCTAAGACACAGAGGTTATTCTGTACCACCTCACATCATTACCAGAGACAGGGCAAAGGGAGTTTCTTCTGAGGAGAAGGGATTCTTGCTGGTCAAGTGAAAAAAGTGGAGGTTGCTGTCCAGTATTGTCTATTGTGGGAGACAGGGTGTGGGGGAGGGCTGTTTTATGTGAATAATTTCCTTTTTTGTACCCTCTCATTAGTTTTATTGCTGTCACTGTTCCTTTTCTTATCTCATTGCTGTTTCCAGCAATTTTTTCTTATCTCCACTCATGAGCTTTGCCTTTTGTGCCTCCAGTTCTCCTCTCCAGCCCACCCCAAGGGTGGAAAGGCAGAGGAGTGAGAGAGCAGCAAGTGGTTTGAAGATCTTGGTGGGGGCACTGAACTGGAGAGTTCCTAAACTATGATGATATTGTAAATTTCAGTACTGTGAGATCTTAATTATACATTTTGCATTTTAATTGGATGTTAACAATCTGTTCTAAACAAGTTCATGAAATATTGCTACATTCATGATGATGATCTTCCTCTCAGCCTTGTCTTATGCATAGACAGACATCATCCAGATATTGCTAATATAATTGCATATTACTGACAAGTTATTTAAAAAATAGATCAGACTGAAAAAATACATGAAAATGTGGCATGTGCATGTAAAAATTTACAATATATTTAATGTGCTCAATTACAACTGAGTTTATAAAAAGTTCAAATTATAGCCTTTACTAGTTCTGCAATTCTTAATTCCAGTATTACCATATAATCTTCATATTTTTTTCTGAATATATTTCTACATGAATTACAGTTATAGCTGTTGAACTCTAATCATCTGTGGTTTGTTTTTCTGAGATGGAAGAGTATGGCAGAGCATACCCATGTCTAGGTATGGCAGATGCAATAATAATACAATAATCCTGTGGTCTTATTAGCTTTAACAGCTGTTTTTATTTTCTTACAGTATTACTAAATCTGAAATACTTTCTTCTTCTCCTCAGGAGAATATAATGGAAGTTATAAGAAATCAAGAATTTTTACTTCTACCAGCTGAAGAACTCCATAAACTTCTTGCTAGTGATGATGTGAATGTTCCTGATGAAGAGACCATTTTTCATGCCTTAATGATGTGGGTGAAGTATGACATGCAGAGGCGATGCAACGACCTAAGTATGCTTCTTGCTTATATCAGATTACCACTCCTTCCACCTCAGGTATTTTTAAAATTATGCAATAATAATAACAACAGCAACAACGTCATTGTTACTGAGTTATTGTGAAAACTCACATCAGTTTATAACCTGAAACTGCTGAATAGAAAAAAAAATGAATGGTAGCCCTTCACCAGAGTGATTTCCATAGACTTGAGGATTGGGCCAACAGATATCCAAGGCGGACAGAGTTGTGAAACTGAAGAGGAGTAACTGCAGATTTCTTAACATGCTAGGAAAGATAGGTAGAATAGTAAGTATGCTCAGGAAAAAAAAAAAAGGCAAGCAAGCAAACAAAAACAAACAAACAAACAAACAAAACCAAAACAAAACCAAAAACCACTCCAAAACAAATCCCAAAGCAAAACAAAACAACAACAAAACAGAATCAAACACATAGGCTGAGTCAACTGTATGAATGAAGAAAACTGTGTATTGTTCTACAACAGGAAAAAATCTGTCAGCAGACCATATGAAGTTACTGTTGTCATAAAACCTAGTGCTGCTAAGGCTCCTGGAATATTGTTTCCAGTTTTATACTCTACAATTAGAAATGCATAGGAACAAATTGGAAAAGGTCCAAGGATAGGCTACCAAGATGGTATATCAGCTAGGAAAGGAGAAACTGAAGAAGTGAGCTTGTTCAGTCTAGTGAAGGGGAGGCTAAGTGATGACCTAATAGCAACTTAATACATGAAGGGAAGATCATGGAATCAAATTCTTCAAAGCACCACAAAATGTAAGAAGGCATGCCTAAGTTGTATCATGGACAATTCAGACTGGACAGTGTCTTGGGGGGAATCACTTGGAATGTAGTGAACAAATGCAGCAATTTTTTCAAAGTCGAAGTGGTCTTCTTCACTGAAGCTCTTTCTGAATTAGCTAGACCAGATACTAAATCCAGTGTTGGCATCAGCCTTGATTTGAGGGAGAAGTTGAACTGGTTGGCCACTGGAGGTCCTTTGATTCTTTCTTCAGGGTTTTGGTGTTTTGGGGGTGGTGGTTTGTTTTTGTTTGTTTGGTTTGGTTTTGGTTTTGTTTGTTTGTTTGTTTTGTGGGGTTTTGTTTTGTTTTGTTTTGTTTTTTTCTCTCCAGACAACAGAATAGCAATTTTCTTCCTTAATTCCATTCTCCTTCACTTAGCATACTGGGTCTGGCTGGAGTGGGGTTAACTTTCTTTATGACAACCCATATGGTGCTGTGCTTTTCATTCATGGATAAAAGAGTGTTGGTAATACACATATGTTTTGGCTATTGCTGAGCAGTGCTTATACAGCTCAGAGGGTTGAGTGTTTGGTTTGGGGGTTTTTTCACATTCCAATATAAAACGTGTGAAGAAAACAGTGAAATATGACAAATTTAAAGGTTTCATTGTCAAAAATGAGCTTTTTATTTTTCAACATCTATACCAATTGAGAAGGTGAAACACAAGACTGGGCATAATTGCAGTGTTTGAAGTGGGTTTTTTGTGGTCTGCCAAGCATATATAGAAGGTATTTTAAGTTGTTCACACACCATTCTCACCCCATCTCATGTTGTGCAGAAACATCATGAAGGCTTTGTTAGTTTCTGGTCCTGGCACTAGCTCTGATCAATAATATTTTTTATAGTCATACAATTTTCTTTATAAATTTCTTTATTATTAATATCTTCAAGACTTACCAATAGGCTAATCAGTTAAGTGAGGCTTTTGACATGAGTCAAATGAAAGGGATACAACTGTTTTTTTCATTTTCTGAGTTGCTGAAAATGATGAAAAGATTAAAAAGTTTACTTTCCTTTTCAATAGACTTACGTAAAAGTAAGTTTATGTATGTATGTATATATGTGTGTAAGGTATGGGTAAGGTATGGAATGCTCTCATTCTTTTCTAGATTGCCTTTCTCATGAAAGGCTGGACCAGAAGATCTTTCAAAGTCACTTACAGCCTGGGTTGTTCTATGTATCATGGTTTCATGATACATAAAGTACCAGCTGAAACAACTCAGAGGCAAGATTTCAAGCTAGTTTTATATTAATAAGCTTTAAACCCTGCTACAAATTCTGAATATATGGCTCACAAATTTAGCTGCATCTCTCCACTCAATAGCAATTTTACTACGTCTATACATGATTTAATTTGCTTACCTCTGCACTGCTATTTGTATGTAAGCCAGTGATCCCAAAATTACACATAATTCCCTTTATAGTTGTTATCTCACATGATTGATGCTTACCTATAAACTCCTAAAACAGTTGTGTTAACCTCAAAATTAATTCCATTGTGTGTCTTTTAGAAAATTTCTCTATCATTTTCAATGCACTGAAAATTAACTGAAAAGCTCTCTGGAAAGAAGCCAGCCCAAAATTAGCAGCTAATCATTGGACTTTTGCAAAAAAAAAAAAAAAAAAAAAAAAAATTGGGTTCTTTACTTTTATATTCACTAAAAAAGATGAAGTCATTGAAGACTACAAAGATTATTAACAGTTTGGAAAGATTGTACTGAGATCCTCTTAAAATGAAGGTTTAAATTTATAGCCTGAGTTTCCATAATGCCTCATTTCACTGTCAAGGTGCAGTAATTATACTGGCAATGTAGTCAGACGTAAGTCATATGATATCAAACAATGTAATTCATAAGGCAATAGCAGAATTTAGGAGAAGCCAAGCAGTATTAACATGTTAAAAGGAAAGTATCATGAAGCTGAAAGTGCAATAATAGAACCTGCCATGTTGCCATAGAACTTTTTTGCTCCTTTGATTGCCTGAAACCATGTGCTAAACTAAAACAGTTCAGATTTCTTCATTCAAGTCAAACTAGAAAGATTGGTGGCTTGACCAGTATAAGAAATCATTTCACATTTAATTGCTTCCTTTCAATAGGTGTTGCAGACATTTTATGTTGATCCATACAGAAAATGTATCTTAATTTATGCTCATTTCACTCTCCTTGACTTACTGACAATAAGTTTGTCTAATGCAGCTCAAGATATCAGCTGCCTTCTTTGAGGCATAAGCACAGTGCTGGCTTTTGTTCTGACAAGCTGCTTTCCAGCTGGGTGGCCCCCAGCCTATATTAGTGCATGAATGTACATACGCTATCACATGGGAGGACTCAGAACCTTCACGTCACTCTCCATTGCATCGCCCATGACAGGTGCTTATCATTGTTTTGGGAAACTTTTGTAGGGCATCATGGTCTTTTTCCATCTGGGAAGCAGCAGCTGGGTCTCCTCTGTAATACTTATTCTACTTTAACTTTAAGCCCTATTCATTATCACACATACACATGGCCATATACATTTATTTCATTCTTTTATAGTAGAATATTCTTATGAGCCATTTCCTTAGAAGGGAGAATCTGTAGTTGTGGAAAGTTATATCCATTAAGGTCTGATTAGTATAGCTAAAGGTGTTCTCACCTAGTTCCCTGATGACATGTGATATAGTGATTACCATCAGCACACCTCCAGGAGCAAAATGGTTCGTTTAAACCCTCACTAATTCTATATAGACAAAAGGTTAACCTTGTCTGCAGTTGAAGCTAAAACATTGACTTCTGGCCATGAAAAGAAACAGTGTAAAAGAGTTTGTATCTCTTCCACTGAATTCTGCCTCCACCTTTTCCAAAACAGAATAGTTTCTTCTGTGTTGGTATCTTCTACTCCCTGACTCACGCTGTACCTGAAAACGTTCAGTGCAATTCATCAGCCTGTTTGAGCCTCTGCCTATTTTGATTACTAATGGTATAATCAAATTTACTAAGATGAAAGGCTGGTTTCTGCTGTTTGTCTGTACACAGTGTAATGTGTCTGTTAATGTTGAGGCTATAGCACAAGCCAAGAATGTGTGCAGCTTCTGTTGGGCAAAACATTATTTTTATGGTGTTTCTTAAGAGTGTGAGAAGTTGTTAATGACTGGGCTGTTGAAGGAATTTACAAGCAAGCGTTAGAGGTTAGCACATAATACAGAGTACCTAGAATAGCACGACAGTAAAGAGTGAGGATGTTGTACTTTATGTTTTAGTATTTCTCAACAAAGATGTGTACGATATAAAGAGCACAAGGATTTCCTTGTAGAAATGGTTAAGTTAAAGATAACTTGTATTCCACCAGTGTGCTGGGTTTATAATGACCATTGTTTGCAACTGCTTGTAACAGTAGATCAGTGGTTAACTAGGGAACTTAAAAAATACCATAGGGTAACGCATAGATGTGACTGCCTTTTTCTCTGCAACACTTTTAATAATAGCACTTTCAGAGGCTTGCAAATCACATCAGTAGGATAATGCATAGTCTTTGAATATTGTGACTGTGGCTCAGATCCAGTAAATCTAATATAGGTATCTAAATTAGATTTCTTGTCCAGGAGCAGAAACAATGCAGTCCTTATAAAATTAAGTAATTAAATACCCAATAAGTCACTGGAGAGAAAGTGAATGGATCCATATGGTTTCTGTTCTTATCTATACAGAGGTGCTGTAGGTAACCTGTAGGAAATGCTAAGCCTCTAAGTCCCCTTAGAATCCACACGTTAGATCTGACTGTGCATGATTTTAAAATTATGTATGAATTTGCTTGTAGTAATGCAGTAGAAACCCTTTAACTCCTAGCTCAGATAACTGACATTATGAGGTAAACTTGTTAATTCCTTCCAAAGCTCAGCTGGCATTTGACAAAGAGGTGACCAAGTAACTAGTCCAGTAAACCAGGCACTCATCAGATTATGTTCATTGAGTTCTGACTTTGCAGTATATATTGAGCTAGACAAAACAACTGAAGGTTCCTTTGCTTAGCAAAAATGGAGGGTATCATTCTATGTCAGTCAATCTATAAATTTCTCCTTCAGAGCAGTGTGATTGATAATATGAAATGAGAAGCTTTTTCAGTTCTCTAACCACCTGTAGCATCACTAAAGGAGGGCCTTTGAGCCTGCACAGTGGATTTTTTAGGTGAGGCGCAGCGTGCACGGGACTGGCCCCACTCTTTACTCCTGAGGTTCATCTGCCAGGGCCAAGCAAGCTTGGACAGTGACAGCGAAGTCCTCAGGATGTAGGTTTAGTTAGAGTATCCTTCTCATAGATGGATGGCCTTACAGGGCTAAGCGAGCTCCATCTGCCCGGGTTTGGAGTTAGAGTTGTCCTTCTCCTAGGATGGTTGCCAGGAGGCTGGTGAGTCCATCCTGCCCGTGGACACACTTTGTCTAACCCTTCAGTTGAGACATGACTAGCATGGGAGACCCTACTGGAGTCACAAACCACCGGCAGCATAGCTCGCAACCTCATAAGGGCATGCAAGCTTCTCCCCCGCGACAAGGGGGTGTCCGTGGAGAAGTGAAGGAGGGCAGCTTATAAGAATTCACACCTGACTAGAGTTCTAGGCTTTTTAGAGTGGTTTTTGCCTCCTGGTCTGAGGTAAATGCTAAGTATGTGTGTATATTCAGTCATCCTCTACAACATTTTGTGGATTCCTTCAATAATTTCTAAACGAATTACATACCAGGAGATTATAACTTGAATCTGAAAAGACTGAAGGTATGATACAGCTTCTTATTGACCTATGTGTGTAGGCTTCTCTGCATCATCTAGATTCCTAACCTCCCACTATAGGCAATGAAGATCTAGTGCACTTTCCAACACATAGGAACGAACCTGTGTGCTGATTTGAGAAGTTCCATGGATGATCATGCTGTCTGGCTCCCAGCAGCTTTTCTGGAAGCATTCCTTCATAAATCTAGTTCCATATTTACTGGCCCTGTGTGGATTCTTAGATACCATGTGGCATCTCAGATGGTGGTAAATGCTTAGGTTTTGTGCAAGTGGATTAAGCAATTACTCAATTTGAATGTCAACCTCTATCAGAATAATATAAATATGGGAATGTGAGAAAGTTTGATAATATTTTTAAAGTAATATATATGTTAATTTCTAGTAAATAAAAAGTAATTAACTTATGGACTAATAAATTCCTAGTCCATAAAAATGAGATTTCAGGGAAGCTTCTAGGATGATCTCCATATTCCTCTATTGGCTTATCATTGTAGGGGAAATTTGGGCCTGAAAATTCAGTTGCCTGTGAAGTGACAATTAGTTGAGTAGAGTTAGTACAAACAGGATAAGCTGGTTTTTCTCTACTTTTCTTAGAAAGATCATAAAGCTAACTTATTTACTGTTTTATAACAGCCTCTCTGCCTGTTGATGTAGTTTGTCTGCTGATACTTTACCTGAGCAAAGATATAATAGTTCAATGCAGTGTAGAGATACAATCCAATCCAATTTTAGTTGGTTTCTTTTATCTTTTAGCTAATTCTAAAATTGTCTGCAAGTCCTGTCAATGTGGCTGGCATTTCTTGTGTAGATAAGTGACATATAAGTTATTTGTAAACAGTAAAAATGATAACCATTCAAGATAGTTATGTGTGACATTCAATTCCAAATGCATTTTTTCTATCAATAAAGTTTAGTGAATACCAGTAAATATCAGTAAAGTGTCAGTGAATGTTTTGAAGCTGTCTTGAGGTGCTGTTCAAATAAAAAGTTGTGACAACATATTTCTATAATACTATTTCTTTATCTGTCACACAGACAACTTACCTGATTTTTTATTCAGTGTCTCTTGAAATACTGAGCATAATGTTTGCTGCTAAATATATTTGGGTTATTTTTGTTTAGTGGAAGAGTGTATTTTCACAAGTTACTTTTCCATGTGATCATAAAGTAATTGGGGATTGATGCATAGAAAATACAAACCTTATTTCTCTTAAATTAATTCTGCTTTTCCAAAGATTTAGAACAATTATTTTATGAAAATACTACATTTCATAATATTTCCCAGAATATACTGAAGTTTGAGGTTGGGCCTCCTTAGGTGCAGGACTTCTTGTTGAATTTCATGAGGTTCCTGTCAGCACCTTTATCCAGACTGCTGAGGTTCCTTTGGATGGCAGCACAACCCTCTCAGTCACTGTCAGTCACTCCTCACATTTTGGTGTCATCAACAAACTTGCTGAGGGTGCTGTCAACCAGATCACTAGTGATTTCTGTAATTTAGTGTAGAGGTATCTTCGCTAGTTTTCAAGTATGTAGCTTATGAGGAGAGGAAGACTGTAAGAGTCGACCCTAGGAAGTATTAAAATATACATCTACATGGCAAATTTTGCATCTAGTTTTTGGTATTCCATAAATCATGCCTCCTGAGGTGATGCAATATATAATGCCTTGAAAGTAGTGAAGGCAAAGATCAATAATTGCTCTCAACAATTGCTAACAATAGTTTTAAAAGTATAAACCATTACTGTTGTTGACATCATTGAAATGTCACTTTTAAGTAAAAAATGAAAGAAAAAGAGGTCTAAGAGATTGGTTGGACTTAGTCCCTATTTTTTGCAGTGTAGTGCTGTTTTCTGCATTCTCCTTTCTCCCTTTAATTGATTCAAGATAATAGAAAAGCACATAATAAGCAACATTTTCATTTCTAGTGCTAGTTGAGCCATCAACATTTCAGAGATTATGTATATCCTTAAAGAATTCTTCATATTTGTAACATTTGAACTTGAAATATACTGTCTGGAAAAGGTGCTTAAATAGACAGTTCCACTTCTATGTGAGGTTTTTAATCCATTCTTTTTGCCTACTTCTAGCACCTGAAGATCATATTTAAATAAGGAGAACATTATTTATGGGGGGGGGGGGAAGGGGTGTTTTTATTTTTTTTT
>VXBX01001790.1:219700-231674 GCA_013400415.1 Scytalopus superciliaris | reverse complement strand
GGGGGGGGGGAAGGCTATTTTTATTTCTTTGTATTTATTCTCTTATAGGAGTTTTATGAGAATGACATTAGTTTTGGTAGATTACTGCTAGCTGCACTGAACAGGTAACTACAGTTAAAAACAAAAAGTCAGTAATTTCCAGTAATTTTTAATTGTAAGCTGTTAGTTTCTATTGACTGAATAACATTTGTGTTTCATTTGTTGGCATCTTTCATGCTTTTACCTAATCTTCTATTTGATTTATCACTTTCAGAAGGAAAAAATAAAGCATTGGATTCAGAAAAACTTCAAATAAAGATATCTGCCTTTAAACCAAAGCAGCCCAGACAATAAAAATATTTTGTCAAAGGCCAACCTTTTTGTTGCTTCTAGTATTGGGGTATTTTTTATATTTTCTCTTTTTTTTTTCTTTTTTAAGTGATTTTTTTTGCTCAACTTTGTCTTGAATGCATTTGACCTCTAGAGCCTTTCTTATTTCTTATGTAGTATTTTAACACTAATGCAAAATATATATGGTTTTCAGAATTATGATCTTAATTTTTTCCTCAAGGAGTAGAGAATAAAAAATTCCAAGGTAGTCTAACAGATAATCATCTAACTTCATCTAAATAAATACTGAATAAATAATTACTAAATAAAACTTAATAATTACTTTAAGAAGGGACTGTTTTCCTAAACTGATTAACATTGGAATCATTAATACATCACAGTGATAAGTTAATTGGTCAAATTAGTACCTGTTTCAAAGACAGACCTGGTAGTATTGGTAGTTCAACAAAAATCAGTATGTGTGCCAAAAAAGATGGGCATATTTACAAATTAAGTTAAAGATTGAACAGTGTCATAAAAGATAACAATGGTCCTCTTATGGAAAATAATACTGAAGATTTTAATAAATGTGCTCCCTAAATCATAAGCTTTGGGGAAGAGTTAATGTTCTGAAAGTGATTTCAACACCACAGTTTAATTACTTGCTACAGATGCTACAAATGAATATTCCAATTCCATGTCTTAGTTTATTCAAAAGGAGGGGGGGAGGGGCAACTCAGTTTCTCCACTTCTTTATCAAACGTACAGCCTTAGGGAATGTGTGTATGTGGTTGATTGTTTCTCTAATATATTCACTGGGGTAATGTAATGACAGGTTAAAGAAAACAAGCTTCAACTATGCTATATTCATTTTGGTTTGGGTTTTGTACCCTGGTGTGGAGGAGTAATAGGGAGGACTCAGGCTTATAACTGAATGGTAGAAAGACAGTTTAAAATTTCTTCTGAGTATGAAATTATTTATAATGTGTGGGTGAAAAAGAGAAATGGCAAATCAATTAAATACGGAACATATTTCCTCAGCCAGTGACTATGATAACCAAAACTACAAGCTTAGTATATGTCAGAATTCAGTTTTTAGACAGAGAACACAATTAACTTTTTTTTCAAAATCTCACTCGACCATTCACTATTACTGCCATGTGACTGACCTCTTTGCAATATATTATCACCTGCATGAGTACACAGACCACAGACTTGCAGTCAGACTAATGAAAGTCTGTGGTGTCTAAGCAGTAAATCCTAATGTAGATTACTCATAATAGAGACGGTTAGCCATATGTTTCAAGGAAGAACTGGTCTAGAGTTTCTTAAAGATCCTTCAGTCTGCTGTATCTCATTGCTGAGAAGAAAATAATCTTTCTTTGAGAATATAGAAATCTGAGGGATTTAGTACAGTCTTTCTTCTTACATTGATAGAGCAGCTGCCTTGACTAACACATTATGAATAATTTAGTCCATAAGCAACACAAATATTGAATTTCATGTACTGAATATTTGTGTTACTACAGAAAAGTGCCTGGAAATCTCTGAGCTAAAACAACTTTACTGAAGTCATTAATTAAACATGAATAAGAAAAAAAGAATTCCAAACAGATCCAGAATGTTCAATGAGCTGAAAGAAGATGGTAGAAAACAAAACAAAATAAGACATGCTAAATTTGGGAAATTATTAATTGGAGATATTTTTCATTAATTTATTTCTAAGACAATATATTGAAATGGTTGTTTTAAGAACAAGTAAAAATTCCATTCATTCAACTCCTAGCAAAACAAAGAAGTCTTTTAAGTACTATTGCTAAGGTTCATATGGATAAAATGAGATTTAGAAAGAGAGTTTAAAGTTATGATCAGTTTGAGACCTTGTGATCTCTGTGCTTAAGAATTAACAACTTTTGTATTTTTTTATTGTTTAAAATTAAAGAGGGCAGTGAAGGAACGTTAAAGCGTTTTCATTTACTTTAGATAAGAATCTATTTGCAAATCAGGACTTGTATAAAGAATGACACTGTTGGTATTACCTTAGTATATCCTCAAAGTGCAAAAATTGGCGGAAAATAATTTTATGACCGCAATACTTTTTATTTTCAAAATACAGAAATTCAAAAGAAAAAGTAAAAAGAAGTGTTAAATATATTTGTAGTAAATTCACAGCGCCGGCGGCTGTGGCCGAGTGGGTAAAGCCGCCGCCCCTGGATCCGTGCTCCTTCTCGGAAGGATGCCGGTTCGAGTCCTGCGGGTCTCGCTCTGCCAACTTCGTCCGGGCTTGCCCCGGCCAAGGCTAGGAGTGTCCCAGGGCTAAAGGGCGTGGGGTCAGTTCCGTGCACACTGAGCTCCACGTAATAAATCCATTCGCGCAGGCATAAAAAGCATCGTCGTTCGCGACGGCTAGCCACACAAATTCACAGTTGTATGATTCTTGAAGTTGTACCTTCTGTTATGCAAAATTAAGTTATTTTTGTGTGTAAAATACTGGCTCAATTCTCAAATTACTATATATTATTTCTAATGTCTTTTTATGAGTACTGTTCCAAGTTTTATTCTGAATTTTTAAAGTTTTTAAATTTATTCTCGTTCTCTGAGTATAATTCTTAAACAGGGTAGTAATGTATCCTTAATCAATAGCCCCAAATACTTTCTCACATAAACACTGCAAGCATGCTGTCATTTTCTTAGGATTTTTTAATGAATAATTAATTTGGTATGTATAAAAATAAAATTTGTTGTGTATTTTTCCTTATATGACAATATTGCTGGTGACTGAAATATCTTGCTGATTTTGCTTGAGAATAATTAGTATTACTAGTGGAAACCATTTAAATTTCTAATGCAGACATGTAAGTACATATCATTCATTGTCAAGAAAGACATAATGCTCTCTTACTTGCATCTCTTCTTTTCAAGAACAGATGTTAAGCAGAATATTTACTTAATGTTGCAAGAGCAAAAATTAAAGTGATACTGAAAGAAGCTGTACTTTAATTCCCTTGCCCAGTACTTTCCTGTAATTAATTTCATAATTATGTTTCATTTTTACCTTGAACAAAGGAAGAAAATTAATTTAGAGTTAACCCACAGTCTTGGAGAACTCTAGATTCTGATATAATTTTATCCACTTTTACAAGCATGTGAGCACCTTCACACAAAAACTATGCAGTACGGATGTTTAAGATTGGAAATGCAGGTATTGTGGTTTAACCCAAGCGAGTTACACACAGCTGCTTGCTCACCCCTCAGCCCTGGTGGGATGGGAGAGAGAACTAGAAGAGTAAAAGTGAGAAAATTCATGGGTTGAGGTAAAGACAATTTCATAAGTGAAGCAAAACCTGTGGGCATAAACAATGCAAGGAACCAAACACCAAAAAGCTGTTCATCTGTCTCCAGGAAAACAGGACTCTGTCATGTGTAGTGGTAACTTCGAAAAACACCATCACTCTGAATGTTCCCCCCATTCTTTCTGCTTCTCCCAGCTTTTTGTGCTGAGCATGACACCGTATGGTCTGGGATATATCCCTTTAGTCAGTTGGGCTCAGCTGTCCCACCTGTGTCCCCTCCCAACTTCTTGTGCACCCCAAGTCTCCTCGCTGGCGGAGAGGGGTGAGAAGCAAAAAAGGCCTTGACTGTGTGTAAGCTCTGCTCTGCAATAGGTAAAACAAGGCTGTTTTCAGCACAAATCCAAAACACAGGCCCATACCAGCCAGTATGAAAACATATAACTCTATCCCAGCCAAAACTAGCAAACTGATCAGAAAACAGGCTGTAAAGTTTCAACTGAAATAAGGAAAGTAAGAAGAAGTATGAAGAAATGGGATATATTTTCTTTTAATTCTGAAGATACAATATTGAAAGCCTAATCATACATCTATTTGAACCCTCCACAGTGTTCGAATGTGAGATTTTTTTCCCTCATCTATGTCAAGGAGTCAAATAATTAAATTGAATCTGCTTGTAATGCCTGGTAGATAATCACCAAAAATGTGAAAAACTTATATGGCCTGTTGAAAAATTTGTGAATACTGATTGGTAATTGATTAACGAAAAGTTACTTGTCACATCATACTTCTTAATAATAAGTGCTAAGACTTTCTCTGTCCTTACTGTATTCATTTTCAGAATTTTCAGTATAATTTTCCTACCATATTTTGTGACACTATGTAGATAAAATGATTTAGGATAAAACTTGATATAGTCAGCTTTTGGAATCAACTGGAATGTGTTAATCTAGATTCAAAAGACTCTGCATCAAAAATAAAATTTATTTGAGCCAACCCTTTCATGTGTTCCAGAAAAAAAGGCAATACCTTTGGTATGTTGTTTAATTTCTCAACCTTAAGAGCCCTTCAATTACAGTAAAACAAAGCAAAACAAAATAAAAAAAAGTGAGCTTACATCACTTCAAGGAAAAAAAAAAGTGCTTTATTACCTAGATCATGAAAAACAACATTCATTCTTTTCTAGCTAATTTTTAATAAGATTTATAATAGTATAAAATCGCAGTTTCAGTGAAACCTATTATTCCTGGTTTAAACCTTCTTACTGAAATTAGCATTTAAATAATCTGTCATCAATTTTATTTATGTTTTTAATAATGGCTGATGCCTATTCAATACCTGTAGACTAAACTAAAGATCTTGTTCATATCAACCATGATTTTAATCTCAGAGAAAACATAGATATATTCGTTCAAGAAGAATCTTGAATTAATTGATGCATGACCAAATTTATTCATACAGAAGTTGATCTGCTTGGTATGCTATTGGTAATATTAGCTCAATATACTGTTGTTTCTACTTCTTAGCCCGAGTTTAAGTGGAAATAATTAAGTTTGACATCAAGCTGTTTTTGGAAAAAGAACTAACAAAGCTATTTAAAATCACTACAGAATTACCCTGAAAAAAATACTGTCTCCAAGATCAATTTACTATGAAACATTTAAGTGACAGCTGCTGATCTGTTGCCAGTTGCAGAACAGTTCAGATCTCTTAAGGAAGTGTGCATAATATTTTATTTTTTTTTTTAAATTGTAGAATCACAGAATGGTTTGAGTTGGATGTGACCTTAAAGATCATCCAGTTTCAATGCCCCTGCCATGGGCAGAGATGCCACCCACTAGACCAGATTGCTCAAAGACCCACCCAACCTGGCCCTGAACACTGCCAGGGATGGCGCATCACCTTCTCTGGGCAACCTGTTCCAGTGTGTCACAATGAAACACTAAAATAAAAAGTTACTTAACTCACTATTATCCCATAAGTTCAAAACATTTTAAATAAGAAGTTTAAACATTATTAAACAACAGTCTTTATAACAGGAGGCATTTTATCTAACAGAAGTAGCTAGAGTTTATTGGTTTTGTAAAACAAATAGTGGGGGACTTGTTTCCTTTATTCTTGCAGTGGAGCGTAAATGACCTAACTGATATTTCTTAAAGTGGGTGTATTTATATATAGTTCTAATCAGAATAGCAATTAATTGTATTGAAATCTGCAGTTACAATAATACTACAAGCATTTCTTGCAATTGTTTTATAGACAGAAAATACAAAGTGTCAAAAATGTGTTCCTTTTACCACATTAGGCAACTGAAATATCTGCATTCATATGCCAATATTATGATGTTGCAATAATGACCTCCACCAGCTTTAGACATAAAAAAAATTCTAATCGGAGCTTTATCCATAGAAACACAGTTATGGCCTAACAGCTAGAGCAGCGTAAACATGGGAAGACTTTGAAAGTGTACTGAGAACTAATTTTATAGAAAGTTTCAAATTAGCATTTTTAGACTTTCCCGAATTTTCTATGAACCCTTTATTTGCCTTTCATTTTAATCTGAACAAAGACCAATCATGGCCTTACATTTCAGAAGTCTCTGTTCTTTCCTGGTAGCTGCATTACTATGATCATCAACAACCAGCCGTAACAAATCCGTACATGGAGGAAGACTCATAAAAGGACAATGATGGCTAATCAAATATCTCTCTTGAAAACCATTCAATATGCAAACTTTCAGATTTTTCTTTCATATGGTAATGTGTTTCTGTGACTCAAGGTTGTCAAGTGACTTCACATATATTTTGAATCAAGAAAGAGACTTAGGGGCTTTGTTTCATTCATTCACAATTCATTTAAAGGACTTGAAAATTTTTGTTCTTCTGTTACAATGATTAATGCTATTAAGATAATTCTAATCCTCTGTTCCACATGACATTGGCATGTAAGTTTCTAAGGACACAGGACTCTTTAGGGCTTTTCACAGGAAGAATTCATCTAGATACTGGGATAGTTTTTAGAGAACTGGAAGTTGGTTTCTGTCTGTGATAAAATTAATGATTGAGTATGAAATTTAATACTAATCAGGGTATAGAATAATTATATGTTGTTAAGGACTATTCAAGATTATAAATCATAATAGATAGACATGGGCAGATAGAGACCACATAACACATAATTTGGAATAATGTCCCTCTTTTGGCAGCTGCTGGATTACAGATTAAAAATTTTGCATGTTCTCGTTATTTAACTTTGGCATGCAGGGAGTACTTTCTCACTTTGTTCACTCTTATAGCCCTGATATCTGTCCTGGAGGAAATACCTTTTGTTTTTAAGTTGTAGGAATCCAATGGCATTTAATCAATTTAATCATCTGCCCTTTTGGATAATTATTGTGTCTGAGGCACATACCAGAGTGGTAGAAGTTGAGGTTTAGTTCATCCAGACTGAGTGAACACTGTCATACCTCACACTTTTCACAAGGTAGAAAACTCTGCCTAAAGAACCAGGGATTGTTTAATGCCTCTTCAGAAGTATGGGGTTACTGTGAAACTTTTGGTGAGGCAGTTCTTTGCCTCTTCCATTGCCTTCCAATCTGTTCCCAGATTAGAGCGCAGGTGGTATCCTCTTTTTCCCTAGTAGTGGCTAAATTTCACCCTAGATGACACATGTTCAACAGGGTAGAAAGGGACCCATCCCATCTCTTAGATGATCAGTTATGTAGAATACATGGGATTTTGCTTACTATCATTCAAATCAACTATTCAAATCCCCTCGATCATAGCTGCAAATCACTTTCATATCTTTTCTCACTTTTCTCCTGGGGAATGTCTGTCAGGAAGCAGCAAATGCAGAGATGCTCCCCAAGGAAGGAAGGTGAGAGCTGAGGGTAATAGCAAGGCAGGCAGCAATTGCTGCAGTCCCATGGTGCACCGGCTGTCAGTCAGTGTACCAGTACCAAAACTACTCCTTTTGTGCTCATTAGACTTGACTTTCCTTTTGGCAGGACTTGAGTACTTGACACTCCAGATCTCAAACTGAATGTGCTTCACTGAGTTGAAACGTGCCTACTCGCTGCAGCATGGTGTTGAAAGTAATTTGGAAGTATCTCTGAGAAAGGACTTGGGGGTTTTAACTGGGAAAAATGAGAAACATGATGACACAAAGCTATGAAAAATTCTCAGGATATTGCTAGTCTGAGAAGTTCTAACAATGCTAAAATTGACGATGCTGGAGTAGCACTGATATGGATCTTCCAAGAAGTGACAGCTCTGTGAATTTCCATGTTACAAAGCCCAACAATCTTCATTTAATGTCAAATAAAATTCTTGCTTAATGAAGTACTTTACAGCCATGAAAGAGCTAGCTGAACATAATATGGTTTTCAGTGAAACATCCTTATTAACTGAATTTCCTGATCAAGTGCATCCTGATTTAATAAAAGTCTATTGATTATCCTGGTATAATAAGGAAAGATAACTATGGAGTAGAAGAACTTTGAAGAGGATTATTGAAATTTAGACAACATGAAACGGTTAACCTTGTATGACTTCTGGTTTCCAAATAGTAGCTTCAATTTCAGTTTCTTCTTTTTTCCCCTCACTCATAGGGTTTAGCCTTTAGGAGATTCAGAAATATGGTGTTTATCAAAAGTCAGCCCATGTGCTAAAAAAAATTACTAGGATGGAGGAATTAATATTTTTCTTAAAATTATTGTTCCAATATCTTCACAGTTGGGAAAAGACAGTGGAATAGTATGTTTTACATCATACGATGAGTTTTGGGTTTTTTTTTTACTGTTGTTTTTATAGTAGTTTAGGGTTGTTGCCTTTTTGATCAAAAGAACAAAAAAAAATTGATGTTATCATTTGGACACTTTTTTTTTTTTCATTTCTAAGATGAATTTATAATTGGAAAGAAAAAGACATTCAGCTTTTATTTGTGCTCAGTACATGAAATCTCAGGATTTTGGGACAGAGCAGTGTTCACGGATTATTACTTCTTTATTTGAAACACCTGGCAGCTCAGCTGAAAGATCTGAGAAAAATATTTGCTTTAAGAACCTAGGCACAGATTGGAATCTCTGAATAAAGAAGTAGCAGTCTAACAAGAAGTTGCCAATATTATTGTTGGACTGTGATCCTTACTGATACAATAAGCTTTGCCATAAACACCATTGACATCAATTCCATTAATTCCATTAAGCATTAGAAAGTAACTTAATATTACCTCAAATTTATGCAGAGAAAACTGATAATCTGATTTCTTAGCTCTCTTGTTCCTGTATTCTGTTGAGTTAGTGTAGACAGCACATGGTTTGGTTCAGTAGTCATAAATGTACATTAATAATTTTGCAAGACACGGCATCATCCTGCCTAAAATCTGAATATGATTTGTCTTCAGGTTTTTTAGTCTACTGAGCAGTGTACTGAACACTTTAAAGGAAAAATAAAAACACAAAAAGAATATGTGAAAAATCTTAACAGTATGAAATAAAAATTAACCTAGTGTTCTGAAATATACTTAACACCACTGCTTATTAGCCTACTTTAATATTCTTATTTAGTAACATTACTTGCATGATAACCAGAACAGACACACACAGACACACAGAAGCCCTTAATGCAGAATCATAGAATGGCTTGTGTTGGAAGGGAACTTTGGAAATCATCTAGTTCCAAGCTGTCTGCCATGGACAGGGACACCTTCCACCAGATCAGGTTGCTCAGAGCCCCATCCAGCCTGGCCTTGAATGCTTCCAGGGATGAGGCATCCACAAATTCTCTGGGCAACCTGGTTCAAGTGCCTTGCCACTGTCAAGTAAAGAATGTTTTTCCAATATCTAATCTAAATCTACTCTCTTTCAATTTGAACCCATTTTCCCATTACAGCCCTTGTAAGAAGTCTTGCCCCATCTTTTCTGTAAGTTCCCTTCAAGTATTGGAAGACAGCAATTAGGTGATCCCAAAGCCTTCTCTTTTCCAGGCTAAGCAATCCCAACTCTCTGGCACTCCTCATAGGAGAGGTGCTCCATCCCTCTAATCAACTTGGTGCCCCTCAGGTTTCACACAAGTTTATGTCCTTAAGTGCTGGGGGCCTCAGACCTGGATGAAGTGTTCCAGGTGGGGTCTCACCAGAGCAGAGTAGAGGGGCAGAATCACCTCCCTCAATCTACTGGCCATGCTGCTTTGGGTGCAGCCCAGGATACGGCTTGCTTTCTGGGCTGCAAGTGCACATTGCTGGGTCATGTCCAGCCTCTCATCCACCAGCACCCCCAAGTCCTTCCCAGCAGTTCATCCTCCAGCCTGTATTAATATTGTGGGTTGCCCCAACCCAGGTGCAGCACCTTGCCCTTGATCTTGTTAAACTGCATGAGATTCCCATATGCCCACTTTTTGAGCTCCCCTGAGTTTCCCTTCAGGTTTGCCATCCCATTCTTCAGGTATGTCAACCCCACCACTCAGTTTGGTGTCATCTGCAAACTTGCTGAGGGTCTCCTCCATCCCTTCATGTCATTAATGAACATTAAATTACACTGATCTCAATATGGACCCTTGAGGGACACCACTCATCACTGATGTACCTCTGGACTCTGAGCCTTTGGCATCTACCCTCTGGATGCAACCATCCAACTGGTTCCTAATCCACCTAACAGTCCACCCATCATATCCATCACTCCTAATTTGGAGAGAAGGATGTTGTGGGAGACTATATCAAAAGCTTTACAGAAGTCCAGATAAATGACATCTGTAGGTCTTTCCTTGTCTACTGATGTAGTTACTCCATTGTAGAAGGCCACTAGGTCGGTCATACAGAGTTTTCTCTTGGTGGAGCTATGCTGGCTCTCTTGAATCACCTCCCTGTCCTCCATGTGCCTAAGCACACCTTCTAGGAGAATCTGTTCCATGATCTTCCCAGGCACAGGGGTGACACTAACACGTTGTTAATTCCCAGTACCATCCCTTTTTTTCCCTTTTTAAAAGGAAATGTTTCCCTTTTTCCAGTTATGTGGGACTTCCCCTGACTGCCATGACTTTTTGAATATCACAGAAAGTGGCTTGGCAACTACATCAGGCAATTTCTTCAGGAATTCTCATTGGGCCTGTTCACGTTTAGGTTCTTCAGCTGGTCATGAACCTGATCTTTGCTTAAAATGATGGGGACTTTGCTCCTCCAGTCGCCACCCTACTGTCCATCCACTTGAGAGGTGTGGGAAGAAAGGTTGTCATTGAAGACTGAGGCAAAAAACTTAAGTACCTCAGCCTTTTCCTCATTTGCTGTTACTTGTTCTCCTTCCAGCAAACAAAATGCTTGCTTTTAATTTCTTGATAATCTGAAGTTTCACAGCACTTCCACTGGTATCATGGGTGGCAAGATTATAAGGATACACTCTTTGGAAAGTTGTTAAAAATAATAGCTTAAATACCTTCTTGAGAACTGTGTTTTCCTCTACATGCTAGGGAAGGTTAATAAATCTGCAAACTAATTGGACTTTAACCATAAACTCAATTTTCTTCATGCTCAGTGTAGATTAAGAAATACTGAAAAAAAAAAAATCCAGTGATTATTCTACTGTTCTCATACTGAGTTTAGCTCATTAAGTGTAAAACTATATAGAAATCCTATATTTTATTTCATGCCTTTACAGTCAGTGTGAAAACACTCACCAGCTATGAGAGAAGAGAATTGTGATATTTAATATCATAAAATTCAATGTAAAGATAATTTATGTTAGATCAGAGAGTAGTATATACTTTAAGGCACTTACTGATAAAATTTTAAGTGACTGCCATTTTGATTAAGATTAGCAGACTCTGAGAGCTGGCCACTTTCCTATTAAAAAAAAAAAAGTTTAAATAAAAGTTCAAGCATATTTTCAAGTATAATTTATTTTATGTGCAATTTATTTGCAAACATTTATGTCAAGCTATTAATCTCAGTAGTGAGCCCTTTTTAAAAATATGGCTATCCAGGAACACAAATGTCTATGCTTTTTTTTTGTTTTGTTTTGTTGGTTTTTTTTGAATGTGTCTTTTTATGTNTATTATTTAGTTTCTTAATACAGTAATCATGCACATTCTGTTGTTTTATAAGAAAATAATAGCAAATTCAGTTTTGGAGAACAAATATATGGATGAACTTGTATATCTCATTTTCCATGTAAGATGAGAAAAGTGCTTGGTCCATCAGACATAGAAAGTTGATATGACAGTTTTCAAAAATCTAATCTACCTAAATGAAAGAAAGCACATGAGCCATTTATTACTGATTGGGAGAAAAAACTTCAGCCTCATGCCTTCATTTGTTGATACATTAATTCAGGCTTTGTACATTGAAAGCAATTTGTTCAGAGATCCTGAAAGATATTTGAATTC
>VXBX01001790.1:191281-219311 GCA_013400415.1 Scytalopus superciliaris | reverse complement strand
TTTTTTTGTTTTGTTTTGTTGTTTTTTTTTGAATGTGTCTTTTTATGTTCTGTCTGTGCCTCACACTGTTTTAACAAAACTCTTGACAACCCAGCATCTTGAGCCTTCAGCTTCAAAATATTTATATTGTAGATGGAAATACACATTGTTTTAATCCGACTATGGTGCCAAGTCCTGTTTAGTGAACTTGGTTTTTCAAAAGAGGTTTTTTAGTTTGTTAAAATTATCTAGACCCAGCAAGTGTGTTTCTAAGGAGTAAGATCAATATCAGATAATTTTTTATATGATACTCTTAATGAATTTCTGTGGTGAAAGGAGTATATAGATCAGCAGAAATGAATTAGTTGAAAAGATACATATATGCTAGGAAGAAACTAGAATGGAAGTTGTGACAAATTTAAAGCACCAGCAGATTCAACTTAACATCTTTTCTGTAACATTTCCCTGAGAATTAATTCATATTAGTCAATTTCAACACTTCTTGTCTTTCCAGTCAGTGCTGCTGTTTNTACATTGAAAGCAATTTGTTCAGAGATCCTGAAAGATATTTGAATTCCTCAAAATACATTGATGTTTCAATGCCTTTGTATCTCATCTGTCTTTTTCTTTCTTACATTTATTTTTGCTTTCATGATTGTGGGATCATTTGTCATTGGTGTATAATCTATTTGAAAACATTTAAATAAAGCTGTTAACCTGGACCGTGTTCAGTGATGTTTTCTGGAAATATTCTCATCAAGGAACATAGCTCTCTTTTGTTCTCTTATTTTAATTCTTTTAATGTTCTTGTAGCTTAACTTAAAAAAANTTTTTTTATTTTTTTTTTAGATAAAATAAAAAAAAAAAAAAAAAAAAAAAAAAACCAAAACAAAACAAAACAAAAACCCCAATGTGTTTAGTCCATAGTTTTAGTGGGGGGGGAAAAAAAGTTTGGTTAGGTTTCTTAATTGTACATTAGCATATATAGCATATATTCATTGGAGCATTTCCTTTCACATCTAAGGAGAAAACATGAATATTAGGATTACTATGGTGAAGAAATTTATTATTTATGCAGTCCTTGTGCAAACTAATGACTTGCAAAACTATGGTTTCCTTTGTATTGCCTGTTTCCTCTGCAAGAGTATAGAGTAGAACAGAACAGAATAGAATATTTCAGCTGGAAGGGATCTGCAAATATCATCTAGTCCAACTGACCGCTTCAGAGCTGACCAAAAGTTAAACCACATTATTAAAGGCATTATGGAAATACCTCTTAAGCAGTGGCATGCTTGGGGAATTGGCTACCTCTCTAGGAAACCTTTAGGTGAAGAAATGCTTCCTAACATAAATTTTACTGTTTTCTATGAACCTAGGGGCTTTGTGTATTGCTATGGTAAATTATCACACTTTTAGTCTTATTCCTCCTCCCTGAAGCTATTTCAATTAGTTTGTGGTAAGGGCTCTTTGCGTCTTTTAACATTGTCTTCTACTTTCTCTTTTCCTCTCCCATCTTTTTTATACCCCGACTGTTTTTTATTATATGGATATTTTATGCTACCAGATATTCAGGAAGTTGGGCTGGATGAAACATCATGTATACTGTCATCTGAAATGTACCAGAGGTTTTCAATACAAAATAGACAGCTTAAAACTACAAATCTTGCTAACTAGATGCTAATGCTGTAATAATGTCAACTGTGTTTCATCCATTTCTTTCCTGGAATGTCACTGAACATCAGTGTGACTCAAACTATCCACAAGTTCTCACTCATGAGTAACTCATGGAGGACACCTCAGTCTTGCTAATTCAGACAGCCAGCTTTTATTACACAGAAATAAATTTTTAAAAACAATCCTTCAGCTACAACTGGTAGCATTTGTGTTAGAACAGAAAAGAATGAAATACCCAGTCTTTTACTGCAATACAACCTCCTCAATTTAGAGAATATTTAGTTCTGCAATTTCATAATAGAATCAAATTTTCCAGATACAAATTTTACTGACTTCCCCATGGCCTAGAAGAACCCAAGGTGTAAGTAGAATTTAAATCCCTAGAAGTTAAATCCTTTAGAAGTCATAATAACTTTTGCATTTTTCCAATTTAAATGTAGATAAATTTAATATAATCTGCCTGGAGAACAAACAATAATTAAAACTTTTACAGAGTCCTTAGTTCTTTTGATGCATTGAGTTCATATTTTAAAAAAAAGCCAGACTTGTTCCCAAGACACTTCTTCTAATTTAGTGAGAAAATAAGCATTTTGGCAGAAGGTTTATAGGAATAACAAACAACCAACGAGAAGAAACATTTTACAGAGTGTCCAACACACACCAATACCCACCAACTAAGTAAAATACAGCCCATCAGTTTTAAGTTACACAGCATAGATTAAGGGAAGAGTAAAGAAAGAAAGGAAAAAAGAGAGTTTAAGAGAAGAAATAAGGAGTAAAGAAAGAATAAGAGACTTGTATAGCTACCAAGAGAGGTCACAAGCTGAGTATGTTATGGATGCAACAAATTTACATGAGTGAAAAGGAAGATTGAATTACTTAAAGGAAGATAAGATCCCTCAGAATTACAAATGGCATAGTAAAGACATCCACCTCTGAATGTCCCTGATCTGAAAGTCAGACATTGGGTGAATATTAAGGGGAATTACTATACATTTGAAAATATTATTTGCTCCCTAGACATATGGCCACAGTTGGAGACATGTTTTGTCTAGGCTAGATAAGCCTCTCTATTCACTTATTTTAATAAGCATATCTATTATCTGTCAGGTCATCAGCCATGTAAAAGGGTTCTGGACCACCAGTTGAGATTCTGCAGTGTGTATTGCCTTTCTTTGAACCTGAATAGACTCATCTCACGATTGGCAGCTCGAATCAGAAGCAGGACACAACTGTCTACAGGTCCAAGCTATTTGTATTTTAGATGTCACAGAAAATACATCTGCAAAAGGCTGACAGATTGACAAAGGACATTCATACATTCTTCAGAAGTCATTGAAGTCCAGATGAAATAGCTGAGAGTTCTTACAAGTAATCTAGCTTCCCACGTTCAGGCAACTGCAGTACAGTTTGCTTATGTTTGCATATATGTGTCTGTGGGGGGATACATCCTCAGACTCCAGGAACTAATTCCACCTGCTTCCTGGCCTTCAGCTACTTCTCTGAAAATTATTTGGTCTCTCAGATAGATGTTCTCTGAGATCTAGAAATTTGCACATTATACAGATATACTGTCATATGCAGTTAAAACCCGCTCTAATGTGATAGTCAGCAGAATATAAGGATCAGCATGTAGATGTAACACTCAATTGCCTAAACACAAACAATGAGAGTTTGAATTTGGATGCCCTAGTGTATCTGAGATATCTACAGGGGTCTGGCAGATATGGCACAAAATCTGCATAAACACTGCACTCTTCTGCCCTGACATTAGTGAGATCACAGAATCATTCAGATGGGAGTAGACCTCATGAGGTTTGTAGCCCAGCCTGTTGCTCAAAAACAGGTCCACTGTGAGGTTAGCCCAGGTTGCTTAATTCAGTGGGATCTTGAAAAATTATAGGGTGATTTATAACATCTCAAAAGGTGGTAGATTTGTACATACAGGCCAGTGAATCAAGCACTTAACATTTACAACATGCAGCCTCCTTCTTTGGAAATGCAATATTCTTTCAGCTGTATGCACTGGGCATCTGTTTTTGTAAGTACTGATTACAGTTTTTAACCCAGTTGTAAAGATAGTTACATTATCAGCTTTATTAATCCTTTATTTTGCAAAAAATACAGCACAAAAACAGATTCAAAACTTGCACAAGCAAGTTCTTTCATATGGTTGTTGTTAGTGATTTGTTTTTTAGTTGTTGTTTTGGGGGTTGTTTTGATTTGGTTTTAGAAATAAAGGATTTTCCTGCAAGGAGATGCTTCCTGGGTCCTTGCTGTGTGACTTTGGAAACCATTAAAAATAAGTCAGCTTACAAGAGAACATTTAGTTTTCTTCAATGCCTTCAGTAAGAGATTAGTAAGATGGTATTCTTAAGGGCTGGTGAAACAGTGATCTTAAAATCTTTTAAAAGTCCATTAACTATTTACTTTTCTGTTCCTGCTCCAATAGAAAAAATAATAGCCCTGCAAAACCATGTATGAAGTGATATACATGCAACATCCATTTGTAATCTCCTCTCACTGCATGATATTGCTTTTCTAGAAATTTCTAGCATTTTTTATACACCTTCATGTCATTCACAGATATTGGCTGACCTGGAAAACCATGCACTTTTTAAGGATGACCTAGAATGCCAGAAGCTTATTCTGGAAGCCATGAAGTATCATCTTTTACCAGAGAGAAGAACTCTCATGCAAAGTCCAAGAACTAAGCCTAGAAAATCTACAGTTGGGACACTTTATGCTGTTGGAGGCATAGATAACAACAAAGGTATTAAAGTATATTTGTTGCTTTATAAAGTTATACTTTACATTTTCATCAGAAAATGAGGAAATAACTTTCCATTCTAATGTCTACTGATATTTAAAGAAAACCACAGTACTGTTAGAAAAGACACTGAATTTTGAGTTCATTCTTTGTTTAAAATTATTATAAATTTCAGAAAGAAATTTAACAAAAAAATAGCATGAACTTACCTTTGTTTTAGATTTCTAGAAATTGTCTCCTCTATAAGTAAGTCAAGTACTTGTTCTTTGATGTTTTTTAACCAATGGAAAAAGGCAGTTTGATGTGTAGTCTATCCCATCCTTAAGTAGTTGTCTAAAATATTATGGATGATTCATGATCTTCCAATGCAGAAATTTGCCAGTTTTCTAGAGGAAAAAAACTTTATAACTAGTTTAAACTAGATTACTACTTTGTCAACAGAAGGTGAAATTATCTCCATTTTTCTGTAAAGCAAAGTAGAAAGCAGTGGAAATCTTTAATTAAAGTATCTTGTTGTTATGTGTTGGGAATAAGAATTGCAATTATATGCTTTCATTTCTGGTAAAAAGTCTAATCCACTGATTTCTTGAATGGAATTAAACAAAATACTTGAACTGAAAGCCAGCTGTGTTATAAGCCTACATACTCAAAAAGGCTTTTATTATTCTTTTTTGTTTTTTGCAATATTCACTAGCAATTCCACAGTATCTTAAATTTTAATGTCCATACTTATATTGAAGATTATGCCTTTAGAAACACCAGTTCTAATATAAAATAAACTGTAGTTTTAAAAAGTATAATATAAAATTGTATCTTCAGGATTTCAAAACTGTGTGTCTAGGTGTAGTTATTGCAGTTGCTTCACTAAATAGCTGTGGCAATATCATCTGCAAAATTACATGGCATGTTTTTCCTGTGAAGTTACACCAATGAGAAGGTATGACATTTGTACCTGTGTGAAAAATAAATGGGCAGCATCAAGAGAAGTGTGACAAGCAGGTTGAGGGAGATTCATGCTAATGGCATGAAGCTGAGCCAGGGGAGGTTTATGTTAGATAGCAGGAAAAGGTTTTTGATGGAGGGTGGTTGAGCACTGGAACAGGATTCCCAGGGAAGTGGTCACAGCACCAAGCCTGCCATAGCCTGCCACAGTTCAAGAAGCATGTGGACAGTTATCTCAGGCACATGACGTGACTATTGGAGATAGTCCTCCTGCTGTGCAGCAGCAGGAGTTGGACTCAATGATCCTGATGGGTCCCTTCCAACTCAGCGTATTCTGTGATTCTGTAATTCTGTGATCTTTTAAGGTCATTTCAAACCAAAACTGTTCTATAATTTTATGATAATAAGAAAATGTTGATTAAAGAACCAATACACATATATTCTTATTGTAGCTGCTGGTTATTTTCATCCTTTTAGCATTTACAAACATTTGTGTAGCTAACTGTTAGGCATGAACATTGTCTTTGGATCATAAAATACCTAGAATACAAATATCCTCTTACTTAGAACAGATTACAATGAACACAAGTATTCACTGTAGGTAGGAAATGACTGTAAACTCAATTTGGGTGCAGCAGTAGTTATTCTTGTTTGCTATAAATATCTGTTCCTCAATCAAAATGCAGAAATATTCAGGAAGAGAGCACAGTGTAACACCATTGCAACATCAACATGAAACTCCTTTTGCAGATTCAGGCGAGGCAGAAGCAGTTTATTTCTATAGCAGCAGAAGAAAACGGAGCAGCAGAGGTTTAACGCTCTATTGGTGAAAACTCTGCAGAGTACCAATATTTTTATATGTTTACAGCAGATAAAACCTGCTTTGAGAGGCCTGTATGGCAGAGCAGTATCTGTACAGTAGGAGCCTTTGTTACAGCTGATGTAATGTGTATTCCCAGTAACTCAGGTTCTGCAGCTGTGCAGTCACAGTTTGCATCTGTTCAGCTCATCCCTCTTGTGACCCTTGGCTAGCTTTTATACCCAGTGAGTCTTTTTTCCACATGTCAGTTCAGGAGACCTGAGTGCTGTTTGCTTGTTTTGAAGAATCACTGAGTTCATAAAGCAAACCTGAATATTTGATGATGCTGATACTGTAATCTCTCCTCAATAATTAATAATTTATTTTCCCCCACAACTTTCTTGACTGAAATGCTGGCATGGATGGTTGCAATTCACAATGATTTATTTTTAATGCTTCCTGGTGTTTGCTACCAAATATGAAACAGTTACATATAAGAACTGAATAAGCTAAACAAATTAGCAATTTAACTAGCATATAAAATAGTGGCTAAGTACAAATATTATGAAAGTATTTGAAGGTTATGTGGCCCATCACATAAAAAGCAGCCTAGCATGCAAAATTTATTTTGAAATCTCTCCTAACTTTCTTTCCATAAAAAAGAAGTGATAATTAAACTGCAAGAAACAGCAACTGGTATTTTGCCTGATGTGAAAAGTTAATGCAGCATAGTCCTAAATGGACAGAATTGAAAGGATCAAAGTTAGATAACTTTGTAATTTGAATTTCCTAAACATACAAATCCTCATTTAAATCTGTTTCCACAAACCCTTGCTTATTTATAAATTTAATATTAAAGGCACATATGAGAAACACATTTTTCCTATATGTTTGTGTTAGTGGAATGAGATATATTAATAGATTGGGGGTATATGCTTCTGACAATGTTCCATTCACTTTACCTATGAATGTTGTCACACTGACTTGTCTAGTTTGGTTTAGCAGGATTTAATCATCTAATAGTACGCAAAAGCTGTCCAAGTCTGCATATAAAGGAGGATTATAGGCTGAAATAAATGAGTAGTTGCAAGAAGTGGACATGCACAAATTTTTAAGAATGACCAGTGACTTCCTGTAGCCATCTTGGAATTCCAAATGCAGAAAAAAACCTGTTAGAATATCATGTATATAGTCTGTGTTAGATGGTGCTATGGAAAATTATGGGCAAGAAGATATACTTATGCAAAAAGAGGAGATCGGTATCAATAATCAAACAGTGTTATAGTGGTGCCAGAATACTGATTGATCTCTCATGAGGTGTCCTAACCTGTCTCACTATCTAGCAGCTAGAATAAAAAGGGACAAGGAGAATCTGCAGAAAAAGAAAATAAAAGCATCACAGTAACTGTGATTCAAAATCACTGGTATATATTACTTTTGGAATAGTCCCAGGCTAGTTCATCAAAGTCCTAAATTAGTTCTTTGTTTACTGAATCACAGTCTTTAAGAAAATACAAGAAAAAAAGAAATAAAGGGTTGCATGAGCAAGAAACTCTCCCATAAATATATGACAGGTCATTAACAAAGAAAATGAATAGCTAATTTACTGAAACACTGATATTAAATGTGCATTTTTCGTTAATCTTGTGACTAGATATAAGACCTGTTGCAAAAACTGCCCTGATGGTAGATAGGTGAGCTGCATATATATCAAGCAATATTAAAAGTCCCTTCATTATTGTATAGATACTTTTTACAAAGATCTCTCCTATTGCCACAGATATACTAAAAAAATGAATTTTTTGAAATGTGAAATTAGGTCTCCAGTCAATCTTCCTTATAGGTCTATGTTGCATATTTTTCCTTTTCTTTGATGCAAGTCTTTATCATTTTCAATAATCCTTTTTCCTCTACAAATATGATTTAACAAATGTGGTTTATTACCTACATATCTTGTTATTTCACAGGAATATCATCTAGCATAGCTACATGAAGTTACTCTTTTTTTTTTTTTATGAACTTTGAAGATATCCTTGTTTTTCTGGACTTTTCTAGTTTTGGAGTTCTCTTTTGTTTCTAGCAAAATATTCTTCACAGTTGACTTCTCTTAAACCTTATTTATTTTAATTTGATATTTTTTATTCTCATATAGGCATTTTTTTTAATTACTGAAATAAATATGGGAAAACCTATTATAAATACTGTAAAGAAAGACAAAAATAGGGAAATATAATGTTTTTCCTTTTAGGTAATTCTTGCTTTTTGAGATAGGGGTCTAAGATATCTGTAACTTGAAAAGCTGTCTGCCTCTTCAGTTTATTGAGAATTTCTGGGAAAAAAAGAAAGAAAAAAAAAAAAGGAAGTGAAATCCATCAAGATTATTCTATGGCATTTTGCAAGTACTAGAAATTACTACCAACCACTTGTCTTCACATACATAACACATTTGACAGCATTCGTTTTCTGTCCATTTGATGCACATAACTATCTTAAGTAAACATCTTTCTCTTACTGCATTTTCATTCAAAATATGCAATATACAGTAACTGAGTTTATTTTTAAGAATGTGAGTACTTACAGTCCTGTGTTTGTATAATACACAAACAGGAAAACCTACTTACGAAGATAGAACATTTTCCTTTAAAAAAAAAATCCCAGTACGTTTATCACTTTCTCCCTGGTGTGCTTTTTGAAAAATTTTATATAAATATGTATACTTTTTAAGTATATGTATACACATATATGTATATATATGTTTATAAAATCCTACCTATAAGTAATATAAATCATTGAGGTCTTCTCTTAAAAGTTTGAGGGTGTAGCATAGTTAAATACCTCAACCTTTCTGTTGCACTTAACTCTTTCCTTAATCTAGCATGCAAATGAATTCATGGTTGGGGCTTCCTGCATTTAATTATAGATACTGCTCATAATATATTATTGCTAATATTTTATTATCATTACTATTAAGGAGTTAGTATCTTTTCTTATTCATGTTCTGATATTAGAATGCGAGTAAATATTACAAACTTCTAAGGAAAGTTGGAACAGCCCCTGGATCCAGCTGCCGTGACCCAGGATGCTCCTGCCCATCTGCTGTAGCCCAGCCAGCATGGTGCTCCTGGGAACCCAGGATCTCTGCTCAGTCTGCAGAATGCTTCTGCCATTTTCCCATTGGCAGGTCCAGCTAGTAGTGAAGTGTGTGTGCCAGAGACAGGCACAGACACACACAGATACACAGAGGACAAGACGGGCTGGTCATACAGATGGTCACAGAAAAAGTGCTTCTCTCAGCAGCCCCCACATTTGGGACTCAGACCAGACACAGGTACAGACGTCCATGTTCCCTCCTCCTTTTGGGCTGGCAGAGGCAGAAGCACACACACCACACTCCCCAGGTTCATGAGCACATGCATATTCATGGATCCCCTTAGTACTGGTGTGACCCTTCTCCCTTCTCACTCGTGCTCATCTCCTCAGGTAGCTAGTTTTCATGATGAGGGGGCCCTAGTGGCTGCAGGTTAAAGACCTCACAGTCCTTGCAGCCCCTTTCAAGCAGGAACAGAAATACGTTGTTGTTACTTATGGTATAAGTAGATGGTCACAAAAGAACTGTCAAGGGAGAAATTGATGGTCCCTCTTGCAATCTTATCCTTTTTATTGATAACAGCACATACCTGTCATCACCAATCCTCTCTATGTGTTTCTTCTGCCATTAGTGCTAGTTTGTTTTCATCTGTGTTTTCCATGAGGACATTTGTTATATTAAAGTCATGTAGTCATAGCCTTAAAATACCTCATGACAATAAGCCAAAATAAATTGTGATTCTGACATTTCAAGCAGCTGTATGCAGACTGTTTTTATTTAGATACCTACATTTTTTTTTCTCTGAAATCTTGTCTGCTCTATATAAGCAACAATTCTGACTCAGTCAAACAACTCCAATGTTTTCAGATATCAAACATGAGTAATTTTACTGAGATACATCGTTGTGAAGGAGCAGCTAAGGGTACTGAGGTTGTTTAGCCTGCAGAAAAGGACGTTCAGGAGAGACATCACTCTCTACAACTACCTGAAAAGAGTCTGTAGCAAAGTGGGGATCAGTCTCCTTTCCCAAGTAACAAGCACTAGGATGAGAGCAAATGACCTCAAATTGCACAGAGGATGTTTAAATTGGATATTAGGAAAAATTTCTTCCATGTCAAGCATTGGAACAGGCTGCCCAGGAAAGTGGTTGAGTCCCCATCCCTAGAGGTACCTAACAGATGTGCAGATGTGGCAGAGAGAGACATGGTTTAGTGGTGGACTCAGCAGTGCTTGGTTAAAGGCTGGACTCAATCATAAAGGTCTTTCTCAACCAAAATGATTTTATGGTTCTGTGTTTACTCAGTTCCATGGAATAGATTTCCTTATTCTTTCTTATAGTTTCTGGAGTACACTTTTTCAAAAAAAACTACACATTTAAGAGGGTTTTTTCATACATAAAAATGTGTGTTAGTATAATCCAATGTTTTTTCTAGACATTATCTAGCTAGCAATAGTAAACAATTACAGCATAATTTATCTTAATTGTAAAATGAACTAATAAACAAGTAACATTCCATTGGCTTTAGGTCAATGCTGTTTACCAATGACCAATTCTGTTTTCCTTTTAAACACTTTCTGGAAAAGAATAATGGAATATATAAACAGGAACAATAAAAGAGAGAAGTATCTCTCACTGGAGTAATTAAGATAGCATAGTACTGAGGTTGTCATCATGGTGGGTTTTCTTCAGAAAATTAGAATGCTGAAGTAAAAGGCAGGCGGGCTATGCAGGATGGATAACTGAATTTTTCAGTTTCTGTGTTGCAAATGGGCATAGAAATTCGCTTTTCCTTTTGGGTTGCTTAAATTGAACAGACATAAGTTAGCAATTTAAAAAAAAAAAAAAAAGAAATAATAGAAATCCACTACTTTTTAAAACAGATTTTGGGAGACTTTTATCTACCTGCAGAAATTCATGTTTTCAAGCATTTGATTATAGCTCAAGGGTTAATCATTGGATATATGTTTGATAAACTGCAAAGAGAGTATGATTTTTCATTTGATTCACACAATAATACACTGAATCCAAAATTATCATCATCATGGCTCGGCTTCGCAAACAAAGATTTGGGAAGGGCTCTACCCACGCTTGCTACAAGCGCGCTGGTGGCTAAAAAGGCCAATGCAAGACAGGCAAGTCTGGTTGCAAAAGGCACAGTGGAAAGTTTCCTCGGGCAGTATTGGTGAGGCACATTTTTTTCTGCATTGTCTTTTTTCTTTGAGACTGATCCTGCGTGCGCTCTCAAAGGAAGCAGCAGCGTTATAGATGGTGTGCCTCCATGCCTCCCGATTGGAGGCCAGAGCGGACCATTGATGGTGGTCAATATGGCCAAGGCTGAGGTGTTGTTTCAGGGAGTCCTTGTATCTCCTCTTTGGGGCTCCTCTCTTGTGGCAGCCGGTGGCAAGCTCACCATAGAGCACAATCTTAGGGAGGCGGTGATCCTCCATCCTGGAGACGTGCCCTGCCCAGCGCAGCTGCATTCTCAAACCAAAATTAACTGTCTCAAGAAATATATATCTATGTTATACTTAGCTAGCAACAAAACATTCTGAGAGAGAAACCATAATTAATTAAATAACAGGAAGTAACCTCATGAAGTTCAATATGGGGAAGTACAAAGTCCTGAAGCTCAAGAGGAATAACCCCTGGAACCAGTATAATTTGAGGACCCTCCAGCTGGAAAGCAGTTTGACATAAAACAGCCTGGGGTCATTTTGCCCCTATACCAAAGATCTACACAGCCATTGTTCATATACATGAACATGCCAAAATTGCACATGCAGATTTGATCCCTGGTAGCAGACCTAGAGGGCAGAGGAAGTTGTACAGAGCAACCACCCTCTTCATCCCACTGTCTGCTACATGGTACACCTTGCATGGGAATATTAAAGCATCTGCTGCTATCGAAAAGGGAGATGTGAGGGGATTATTTTACCCCATTTTAATTTGTTTTTGGTTTCTCTTAAAGGCACTGAGAAAGATTTTCCTCAACACTGCAGAGGCATTCCCAGTGAAATCCACTGCCCCATAGTGGCAGCATGGGAAGTCACTTTACATACCTGCCTATTAAGGCAATGTAGTGCATCTCTTTGAGGACTGAGGATACATCAAGAATAAGGAAAGTCTTTTCCTGTGTAGTTATTGGAAAAAATGCCACTATTTGAAGAGGCATTGAATGATACTTGGCTTGTTCTGCTAATGGAAAGATATAAAGGAGAGGTATTCATATACTCAAGGAATTACTGACTTAAATTCTGCTATTGAAGAGTCAAGATAATGACCAAAATTGTCCTTTCTGGCTTGAAACAGAACACCCAAGACCCATAGCTTGTGGACATTGGAGAGATAGGATCACAGCATGTTCTCTGTGCAAAGACTCTTAAAATCATGCTTTACCAGATTTTCTTTCTTCAGTTTTGCATTTTTATTCCAGTTCAAGTTTAAATAGCCCTCTATTTCTTTTCAGTCATTAAAATTTCTTATATTTCCCCCACTCTGATCTCACTGGAAATACCTGTGAGTCTTTTAATAGTATCTCAGATAGATGATGAAGGGACTGGAGCATTTCTTCTATGTAAAAAGGCTGACAGATCTGGGACTATTCAGCCCAGAGAAGAGAAGGTGAACCAGATGACCTCCAGAGGTCTGTTCAACCTCAACTGTTCTGTGATTCTGTTACATGTTAGTAATAATCGTAGAGTAAAAGTTGAGCTTGGTTAATTACTTCAGCAGTGCAATATGAAATATACCAGTTAATTACTAATGAGATAATTAAATCTATAAATCACACTAAAGTTCTCTCCTAGTCCAATTCTTATAAGTATTAACATGATTATTTCCTTCTTTTCACTACTGTGATTTTCAATATGTTCCAGAACATTCAGTCTCATAGGCCAATTAGCAGTTAAAGTACTTTGATTTAGCAGTGCATTTCTGAATATAAAAAATAAATCAGATTTTAACCCCATCTGGTAGTTTTTCAGTATTTATTTTACATAATTTAATTTCTGGCTTTTTTTTTTTTTTTCAGTGTAGTTATCTTTTGAAGCTGCTGATTCAGTAATGGTTTGCAATAAAGTGAAGGTCCTGAAGTTATCTACTCTGAAACTTCCATGGTTTCAAATATAAGAGGAGAGCCAAAGTTATCATACACAAGACAGATTTCACCTTGGCAATCTGGTAGTCACTACTGTTGGTATAAACTATGGGGTCAAGCGGACAGCACAAGAGGCTGCTGCGTCATGGGTGTATTTGGGGATTATTCTCCCAAGAACACTCCTCTGTTTCTCCTAATTGCTTCCCTGCTACTTACTCTACTGTCTGACATTTCTAGTGCAGATATTTTATCACTGATTAAAGCACACAGGAAAAAAAATAAACCTTGTATGTGATTTGGAGAAGACACATGCCTGGCAAATGGATGATTCAGAGAACTTCTATACAATCAGAAATCTTATGTTTTTCCTATACACTAGCCAATTTATGTCCCCTGACCACCAAAGTTTCATTAGTGCTTGTTACTACTGGGATTGGCTGTAGAATAAACCAAATAGTTTCTTCCAGTACAAATTCTGAATCTCATTCTGGAGACAATTCTCTGCTACAACCGTCCTCAACAGCCAGTGTAGCTAAGACTTAAGAAATGGTGACACCTTCACCACTGCACTTTCAGTGCAGTTCTCCAGCTCTATCTTGCACCTTCAGTCACCTCATTAATCTCTGTTGCAAATTCTAGGAAATGCTTGAAAAGTCTGTATTTTCAAGTACAAGAACATCCAAGTAATCTTCAACAGAGCTTTCACCTTATTTTTTACACTCTGACCTGGAAAACCAAATAAACACAATTATCTCTTTAGACTATAGATGGCACCATATAGAACCCAAAGGATACTGAGCATTATCTGGCTCCTATCCATGCAAGTTAGGGATAGCATGCTTTACAACAGGTTTATGTTAGAGGGAAGTAATTGCAGCAAAATAAAATCTCCCAAGAACTGAGCTATCAGCTGAGCAGTGTGGATGAGCATCTGTACAGCTATAACAAAAAATAATAAAAGAAAGCTAAGGTAATGGGAAAGTGGTGCTGTTGCAGCGCCAAGCTGCTCAGTTCATATTGTTTAAACCAAATCATAATGAAAGTAGCTCATTGATGTAGTTATAATACATAATGAACAGCCAATGAGGTGAAATATGTGTTTGGAATCAATATCAATCATGTAGCAGATAAACTGCAATACTAGACACTTACAAAATATAAATTAATGCCTTTATATTTCTCAACATCCTTCTTGAGCAAATGCCCTGCAGTTCTAGTCACAGCCACACACATACACACACAAATGCAAATACATTCACTCCATCTCTCACAGTTTGTGCAGGTCATCAGCACCCCCTCCCCACAGGTGGGACCTCCACTGGTCGTACCTCCTCCAGAATATGTAGTTCCCCTAGCATTTGCTTTTGTACACATGGAGAACTTTTTTTTTATTGTTATCAAATTATTTTCACAAGTTCCAGTGGGAAGAGAACTGTTTTTAAAGCAGAGATATGTGGGGTTTTTTGCTGAGCAAAAGTAGACTAGCATAGTGCATAATATAAATCATTAATAAAAGGAACTTCTGCAAGTTTTAGACTAGATAAAAACATAAAATAAACTGGGGGGGACTGTTTTATGCTATAAAACATAACACTATATTATTAAATAAACAACCCAACACTAAAGACATTGCCTAAAATCACTGTTGAAAACCTGTCATTTCTAATACTCCTGAAAATATCAACATTAGTGGAAAAATCTTGTATTGGTTTAAGAGCATTCTGATCATATAGAATAACTGAATATCCCCAAAGGTCTTCTGATTATTTTTTTTTTCATATCACTTTATGGCTAATCCTTGTGACATTTATTTTTTTTTCCCACTCAAAAAAGTGTAAAATTCTTTTTCTGTGCATGTCATAGGTTTTTGGAGAGTTTAAAGAATTTCTTACAGTCAGACCACAGGGTAGTGAGTTGCTACCCTGTGCTGTTTTCTCTATAGCTCTTTCTTTACCAAAAGATTCTCCTTGGTATCTACATTAGTAACCTGCCTAGGTCATATTCGTTCCACTTGAGCAACCATCTTTTCCGTTCAAAATGTAATGTTGCAGATCACTAGATCAAGGTCGTTGTTTTGCACCTACTCACAGCAGCATCTCTAAATCTTGAACAAAATGATCAGGGCATCTGTCAGCAACAACTTTAGCAATAGCAAAATCAGCAGAAAGTCTTACCAGGAAAAAAAAAAACGGTATAAATCTGATGATTGATGTAGAATTCCTACCCTTCTTTGTGGGTTTCAATATTGAATCATTCTAATAAAGAAACAAAGGTACCTTTATGGTGGAAATGTCTACATTGAATAAAAAAGTGGGGTTGAGGGCAAGAGGATGATGTTCAGGATTTTCATCTGCTTATGAAGTGATTTTCACTTTTTTTTTTTTAATATTAAAATTCCTGCATTTATACTTAGCTAAAATAAATACACTGCATTCATAGTCTCAGACAGTTTTCATTGCCTCATGTAGCCTACATCAGCTTGTTCAAAAATACTTAATAATTTTTTTGAAAGACAGGTTGTAGATACATCAGCATTTGACTAAAAGTATTTGGTTGCAAAAAATATTGCTATACATTGATTTTTTTTCATGCAATGACCTTGTTATACAACTAGTCTTCAACCATCAACTATGCAAAAAATATGGGAATGAGAATCATCTTTATACAAAATTCTTGATTTACAAGTTATTAGCAAGGGAACGAAATATGCTTAATTTTAGAAAAAGACGAAGTATAATAGAAGATAACTAGAATATCACTTGAAAAGTTTCACTAAAAAAAACCCACAAAATCATAAGCTTACAAATGATAACTAAAACAAAAAATTATAAATTCATATTGTGCAATGATGTACTGTTCTGTAGATAAACGTCAAATTGTGAGAAACATGGGATTCTAGGATCACACTCACTCCTGCTGCATACTCAGAGAACTTGTCAGCAGCAGTTGGACATTCATGCAAAACTACCCTGATGATCTACAGCATTGAATTTCTAAAGTTTTCTTTCTTTGTATGTCTCTCATTACTTCATAGACCTTGATTAATCAGGTTTATAATATCCAAGCCCATGCACAATACACAAAACTAATCTCATCCAATAAGCAACTGGATCATAAGTAGAATTTAAATTAGGGGAAAAAAGAGATAAAAAGGCCAAAAAAAAGTTGAAATATATCCAGAACATCAAGAAACATCCTTATCTTCTTATTGGAAATCTTTTATGCTGCCACAGTCAAGGTAGAGGTTTGCAATTTACTACACACTTTTGTTTATCATACAAATAGCTATTCAATGAATTCTGTTGCCCCTCTCTCTGTCTTTTTCATATACTCTGTCTCCAGTGCTACATACTGAAATAAGTCAGTCTGTTTTAGAGGTCTCTCTATCTGAGAAATAGGAGTCTGTGCATGTGTGTATGTATAGAGGAATTGCCTGGGTGTGTAGTACTTTTACTGTAAAATCCTCAATATTCTGTGTATTTGTTTTTCTTTAATCTTTACATTTTCATATCCAGTATCTTAAAGCCAGTGTAATAAGTTATGCATTTTCTTTTTACCATTAGACAACTCAAAAACAGCAGTGATATGCAAGTGAAGGAAACTGTAATAGAATACATTTTTAAATCTAATTTCATGTCATTTTTAATATAGTTGGCAGTATTTTTATTTGGGTCTTAAGCTTATTCGGTGGCATTCCATGTTTTGTTTTATAGGAAAATGTGTCTATCTGTGCATAATCAGCATGTATGCTGCAAGCAAAAATGAATAATGAATTTTTGCTTTGTTTATTTTATTCATATCTTCACATTAAACCAGAATCTCCAATTTCCCTAGGAAAATACAGCATAGTATCTTTTCAACTGCTTCCTTCCATGCTTGTGTTCCTGGGAAATTGGATTTCCTGGTTTTCTGATACATAGAATTACTCTGATTTGTTCATGAGGATTTGAAAAAAAATGCTTGTCTACAGATTTCTAGCAGTGCTAAGACATCCTATCACAGTCTGTATAGACCAGGGTAGGCAGGGTAGGCAGTGTTAACCAACACTGCTCTTTTCTTTGAGTCTGCACAGTTTGGAAGTTGCTTCAGTTAGGAGTTGGCTCTAATGGCTCCCATCTAATAAGCAATGGTAGAGAGGAGTGAACTTTCTTACCTCAGCTGGCATGTGATGCAACCAATTTTTGCTTGTCACTGGAATGAGCATCTGACTGAGTAACTGTTCCTCCAGTGCGCCACAACATGGTGGTTTAAAAACTCTAGATACTGATCCCACCTTAGAAGTGGTGAAAGTGAATGGGGATAGGGTTCTGGTCCTCTTTCTGCTGGCTGTATATGTCCAGGGATACTCTGTAGTCCCTCCAGATCCGGTGGCAAAGAGTGATTCATTGCCCTGCAATGCAATTATTGTTTATATATACACTTTTTCAGAGTCAGTGAAATAATGTAAGGTCACAGACAACTAGAATGATGTTTGTATGTCAGGGTATGGGTGCTTAAAAAGTGTAAAGGTGCTTAAGCTTAGAAAACCTGCTGAAATCCTTTTCAGTACTGGAGGATGGAAGAAATCAAGCATGCTGCATTCTCATCCAGTCTGCCAATGTGGAGTGGACCCTGAAGTGAATGCTGCATACAAATGTTTCTTCTGCTTTGTCCTGGTTATAGTGACCAGGACCAGTTTGTCACTGTGTGGGTGTGGCTAAGATTGTGGATTCTATACCCTCTGTGCAATTTCTCATGAACTGCTAACAATGGATTATTTGCAGCAGCTTCCCAGGGCACACCTGTCCCCTCAGGCTACAAGCTGGGTGTTTGGGAACTACTGTGAGATAAGAAAGGTTTCCTGTCTTCACACCAATGACTCAGGTGTGATAATACCCCTCTGGAGAGCTGTTAGCACCTTCACACCCAGCCTGAGGGGTCATGTCTGCTAACGGGCCATCAGGGTTTCCCAAAATGTGCCATGATTCACCTCAGAGAGTAAATCACCCACTGTGAAACTCCCCACCCTGGGGGAGGTACTGGGCATTCCCACCTGAGCCTAAGCATATATAAACTTGGGATTCTGGGACTGGACTCACTCACTCATCAGATCTAGAGGAGGACCAGAGCCTCAGGAGGACTGAGACTGCCACTCTCGACTAGACTGTGACCATCATCCTCACAAACAGGTTTCCTCTTTCCTTTTACTTTGTACTCAAGGGAGTCAGATGGCACTCAGCACAGGGGCTGATGAACACCATTCTGTTCGTACCCCAGGACGTTGGGTTATACATCTGTTTCTGTGGGTCAAATGGACTTTTTCCTCTGTACCCTTGTACTTATTGTGATCTTTGTATTAAATTGTAATTCTGACTTGTAATCCTTCTGTGAGTTGGGTTCATTTGTCCTGCCGTTTTATCTTAAATCAGCACATGTTTTATTTTACTGCTCCCACTAGAACCTAGTAAGGAACAAATATGTATGAAGTATAAACATTTAGGATCAGGGAGCAAGCTGGGAGCCATGCTATTTGGCAGAACAGATGCTTCTTAATTTTGTTTTAGCACCTAGCTGAAAACTAGATGTATACACAAGGGCAAGGCAAGCAATCATGTAGGAATTGTAGGATAAATAGTCTCCCTAAACCCTCCCTGCTCCAGAATATCATAAATTTCTTTGTGAAATAAATAGAAAAAGATACAAAAGTTATGTTTCTACAGGCCTGTAAGTACAGTTCTTCATAGACATGGTTGGATTCAAACATTTCCTGCTCAGAAGCAAACACCAGAAAGATATGTTAAGATAATGCTAAGAACATTCTTATATATATGTCTTATTCTGTTCCCTGCAGCGTCCTGTCTTTATGTCAGCACAACACTCCTTATTACCTCTTTACATTATGTCAGTCTTAGACTTTACATTAAAATGGGTTTTCTTCATGGACTAGCTACAATCTTTCCTCTCAAACCTGTGTCTGTAAATCTCCTACATATTATCCCATGTATTTTGTCCCTTAGTTACTTCCTTGCCTCCATTTCTTTGCATGTTTCTCTCCTCTGACTTCTATTTCTCCTTCCAAACTATTCTAAAAAGTTGGAAGTAATGTATAGGTAGTGTGAAGTGGTACTGTTATTTTAGAGAGTGTAGATAGAGAACTTCCAAAGTTAAATAATTGTCTGCCAAGTTCCTTTTTTTCCTTTTTCTTTCTTTTCCCACCAAGAGTCTGGGACAATTGCAAAGGCTGCTGTTATAAGCAAATTACGTATGACAGGGTATGTAAAGAAAAAGACTGGAAAAGATGTGAGATAGCCATGTATAAAATCTGGTTATAGTTTTTGGGCCAGCAATTATTCAAACCACAGGAGTTTGCATAATTTAAAATTTATGATAGAGCTGTAAGCCTGCAATTTATGACAAATGTGTCTATGTAAACTGTGATAATTTGGGGTGGGGGAATAATTTTAAGTAATGTTTATGTTAAATTCAAGGCCATATTTCCTTTATAGCAGTAGAACCATCAAAAAGTTGGAAGTAAAATAATTGTAAAATGTTAACAAGTAAATTTTAAAATATGACTCACACTACACTTGTATACTTGCTTTAAAATTTAGGAGTTATTTTGGTTACCACTCAGATTGCAGAGTTACTATTTTAAGAAAAACAGCTTTTCAGGACAGAAGTTTTATCTTCAAATTATTTATAAAGTACTTTCCAAATACTTTGTTAGGTGCTTGGAATGAATAGCCCCTTGGCCCCTGACTGCATTGGTGAATGAATCTATGCAGGATACTACAATGTATATATACAATATATAGTCTGGAACATTTCAGTTTTCTAAACTGAGTAAATATCCCTCTTTAAATATTCTGAAGATATCTCATTGTATCTTTTTATTTTTTCAAGGAAAATGCACAGAAATAATAATAGCACAGGAAGAGGGAACAGGGTGTGATTGCAGGCAGTTAAGGATGGTGGCAAAAAAACATTGTCACTGTGTCTGTTTCAAACAATAAAATTGGCAAAACATGCTAACAATAAAATCACAGTGAGTTATTAATACTGAAAGAAAATATTAATTTAGTTACTTTAGGGAATATAGAACAGTGATAATGCATAAAAATGTCTCATAATTTGTACTTTAAATGTATTTAATCTGATTATTCACATTAACTAAAATTAATCAGAATTCTAAGGAAAAAAAGTGTTTGTTTTGTAGTTACTTAAATATTTTATATATGGGAACCAGGTTATACCTGAGAGATGATAACTGAAAATAATTCTTGCCTCTTAAAACTTTTGTTTTCACAGTATTTATTGTTGAAAGCTACTTTAAAATGTCAGCACTGTTTTATCTAAATTCTCATAGAACAAATGTAATAGAAAAATTGCCTGCAGTCAATTCCCTTGTCTTGAATTGCCATAGCCTGCATTACAAAAACCTGTATGGTCTCTGCCCTTTCACTCTACTTTATGAAGGTACTAACAAGTAGAACAGAAGAACTAGAATATGAGTCATCTAAATTTTAGTGTTTACACTATACATGTCAACACCTGAACTATACACTCAGTGCCCACTACAGTCAATACAGATACAGATAGTACACTTGGTCTAGTCAAGACCAACATTTACTACACAGGAGAGCTGTACAGAATCCATTAGCAGCACTGACCAGCAATACCCTGGGAGCTTATACAAATACCTCAAAGTGCAGATACCTACATTTTCATGTTTGAAGCGGTATCCATCCCCTCTTCTGACAGAATGAACAGGATCCATTCTATTTATCTAAAATAGCCAGGAAAATTAACAAAGGAAGAAACTGTGTCCGTTCAGAAAATACTATAGCACTGTGGCTGTAGTGAAATATCATCACTATTATTATTGCTTAAATTTGTCTTTTGCCTATCTCTGTATGTCTTCATCCATGCTCTGTGAAAGTATTTGTCTGTTTCCACCATTATCTTCTTCCCACCATCTCACTTTCATCTTAACATCTGCTTTTATCCCTTTCCTTTCATGTTTTTCCAATTAATTTACCACTACCTTGTTAAATGTAATGTAATGAATATGACCATAGACAACAACAATTTGATGTTATCACATTATGTTTTTTTGTATGCCTTGCTTCTCTTCTTCTGCCTATATTTGGTTTTCAATCTCTAATATATAAAGTTGATTTTACTTTTATTTTTGCAGTACCTAACACAATGGGACATATTTGCAAGTGGTTCTTTACATGTCACCATATGATTAATAATGTAGATTTTTCTGGCCCAGATATCTACAAGGTATTTAAATCAGACATTGATTTGTTTTATTTAGCTATATAAAAGGTAATACATTTGCAACTATTTACAGTTCTAAGTGTACCACTACATTGGTATTAATACAGTAAAATCACATCAATATTGCAGTAAATTAAATTATAAGCTCTTCATTGATCATTTGCATTTCCAAATTCAACACAGATTTTCTCTTACCCATGGCTGCCTGAAGTCAGTAGGTGTCCTTTATTGAAAATATGGAAATATGGAAAAATGTCTCTCACAGAAAAATGATGCATTACCTAACAATATTTGTCTGAGCTTCTTACATTGTTTCTACTCACACAAATGTATTTGCAATCTATAATTCCTGTCCCATTACACTAAGTGAAAAACTAATCTTTTATAAACATAAATTAGTTTATTATTATCCAAAGGTTATTATGAAAACAAGTTACACTTTCATCCATGATGACAAAGACCATGACTTGACATCTTATTGTGTGGTTACGGATGCATTTATGTGTATTTTCCTGGAGCTTTGTGCAGTGAGCTTTTGTTACAGTTTTTCTGCTGCATTTTGACAGTCAATTGAATTGATGAGTCACTCCTTTAACCCTGTTCATCTTGTTTCAATAGCTCTAGTCACTCCAGTATCTCAGGAACTAGACACAAACATCCACTATCAATTTTGGAAGAAAACAATTGTAATCAGGAACTGCTTTTATGACATTCTTTTTTAGGAACTCTTATACTCCCTGATATATTATTTAATTTCTTTATCTCTAAAATAGTCTTAAAGATAGACACTATATTCTACTTTCCCAGGCAGGGTCTGCTTGACTAACCTGATCTTCTTTGACAAGGTGACCCACTTAGAGGATGAGGGAAAGGCTGTACATGTTGTCTGCCTGAAACTTAGTAAAGCCTTTGACACCATTTCCCACAGCATTCTCCTGGATAAACTGGCTGCTCATAGCTTGGATATATGTACCCTTAGCTGGGTAAAACTGTCAGCCAAGCCAAAAGAGAGATGGTGAATGGGTTTAAATCGTGTTGACAGCCACTCACAAATGGTGGTGTGGCCAGTTCTGTTTAATGTCTTTATTGATCCTCTGGATGAGGTGATTGAATGCACTCTCAGGCAGTTTACAGACAGCATCAAGTTGGGTAGGAGTGTTGATCTGCCGGAGGGCTGGAAAATTCTGCAGTGGAATCCTGGACATGGTGACTGGATGGTCCTAAACCAGTTGCAGTTCAATAAGCTGAAGTGCTGGGTCTTGCCCTTGGGTCACAACAACCCCACTGAGGCTACAGGCTGCAGGCAGAGTGTCTGGAAAGTGACTGTCTTTGTGGTGAAGACACGGCACCATTTTAAAATATTTGTTTGTTTGTTTTTGTTTGTTTAGACAGGCTCATATCCAGCTCTGTACCAAAACTGTTCCATGACAGGACTGATATGTTAACAGAATAGGAGAAGCAATGTTGTGGTTTGTGCTATAAGCAGAGACATCTGTTTCCTTATTTACTGCAGGAACAGGGAAGAGACTGTAGATGTTTTCTACACAGCTATTTCATGTCGAGGCTTTGTTGTTGTGTGCATCTTCAGCTCGTGGATTAGTTGAGGTGTTGTGGTGGATTTTACTCATTTTAAAAGTTGCAGACTGATCACGTATGCTGAGAGTCACTAAAGCCAGGGAATGAGATTTTTAACTTGGCTTGTTTTTTTTTTAATAAAGTCTAGCTAATGCAAGACCAGTGTGAAATGATGCAGCTGGCCTGGCTGCAATGATAGCATGTACAAAAATAACCTACAGTGACTAATGATCTCTGATAGGAAATTCTAAGGCCTAGAGTTCTTCAGTAGGAAGAGTTCTAACAGTAGGAACTGTTATCAAATAGAAGTAAAAATATGTCACTTCCACATTCATCTTCATGTGATCTTTGCACTCACAGAGTTTATGGGCATTCCTGTGCTGAGACTGAACTGACTGAGGTGCAAAGCAGAGAATTCAGCCAAAAAAAGACTAAAACTATGCTTTTATGCCTATCGACAAGAGAGCATAAAAGAGTATTCTTTTAGCTGATTCTATCATCTCTTCTTCATCCATGAGCTGATTTTATCCAAGCACTATGGTAACTTAAGAGATCTTCTTTTCTTGTCTGAATTGCAGTTCATAGTTCAACTATATTAATGTTCCTGATACTAAAGATGATTCGATAGGACTGACACCTATTTCACTTTGTGGTGTTGCTTTTGTTATTATTATCGTTGCTGTTGATGTTGTTATATCATCCACATCCTTGTCATCATTACAGATCAGAAAGGCACCTTATTAGATAAACAGAATTCAAGCACTCCAGGAACTCCTGAATTAGGTGTTCAATGTGCAATTTAAGAAAACCTCGTGACAACTCAGATTTAGCCAACATTAGAAAAGATGTAGCTGAGCATAATTCAAAGGCTCTGTTTGTTATGTAAGTATGACTTTCAGAATGACAAAGCTTTTGAACTCTACTCTTTACCATTGGAGTAGACAGTATTACATAAGTCATGTGATACAGTTCTAGCTTTTAACATGAATAGATTCCATAAATATATATGGAATTACAACTTAATTAATATGCCCTGCAGCAACACCAAAAAACTGCATCAAATAATTTGTATATTTTGTTCTTTCAAACCTAAGGATTTATGCATTTACACAGTTCTCAATTTCAAATTACAGTCAAAAAGATAAATAAATATGTCTGTTTGAATCTAATGCAAAATTTGCTTCATGTATCTCATGGCTTCATAAAACTATGAGGGGATTTAATCTCGTTGTATTGTACATTATTGCTGCTCTGCTACACTTAGATACAAACTGAATTTAAGTTATGTCTTTTTTAGTTCAATTAACAAACCCATTGCTTTCATGATGTTTGTTTGCAGTCAGCTCATTGCTCTTTTGTTCCAAAGAATGAATGAACCCTGAAAGAATTATTTCTCATGAAATTCTAACCTTTTATTATAATCCAAATAGTTAGTTAATAAAGCTTAATAATTATGTTGATTTTATCTGTAGGATATTTAAACTTTGGAAGCATCATTATGTGTACATTAAGATAAAACACTGGTTGCATTTCAGATGAATTTTCAAGTCATTGTCCTAAGGGTTAATTTAAATTCAGCTATTATTTAGATATTTGTAGTTCTGATTTAAATTTTTCTACTGTCATATTACAGTTAATAGAATGCATGCCTCTCTTACTTTCTGGAATCTAGTTAAGTTAGATTCTTTTGAGTTGGACTCCTCTATCCCCCTTTTTTTGTTAATAAACACTTCATTTTGTATCTCATCTTTGCATATTATATACAAGTTAGTTTTAATATGAAGGCTTCTTAATGACATTTGCATGATCAAATGCTAAGTTATAGTGCACATAATTCTCTTTATACTTTTTGCATTAATCTTTGAAAGTAATTCAAATTACTAAACTGAGAAGGAAATATTTTTGACTGTATATGGAAACATTCTTTAAATATTTTGCTTGAGATTATAAGTACAGCATTCTGTACTTCCATCAGAAGCGTGCCTGCAAAACTCCCTACACAAGTATCTAAAAGAAGAACAAAAACATGAATTCAGATAAAAATACAACTACTAGGCTTTGATGACAATATACATTGTATCGAAGATTGGAAGCAAGTGTAACAAGTATTTTATATAGTTATTTCATTGAACTTTAAAAAATCATAAAGTTAGAGCATAGTGTTATTCAAACTTGCAATATTTTGATTCTATAGGGGTCATTTAGGTTTCCTTCTTTCCATGCTTATTGAGGAGGTAAAAAAGGTAATCTATCACACACACATGTATATCTCTATTCCAGGGACTGTTTTATTTAAAAAAAAAAAAGTTTTCAAGATGTACATGTAATCATAAAATAATGTAGAAGTTTCAGTGCTTTTAGGGGAAAAAGAAAAGAATAAAAAGAGAAACAATGCCTATTTTTTATGCACTTGGTATACATAATTCTATTACTATGTCTCATCAGGTGCTACAACTATTGAAAAGTATGACCTAAGAACAAATATATGGATCCAGGCTGGAGTAATGAATGGCAGGAGGCTTCAGTTTGGTGTTGCTGTCATCGATGACAAGCTGTTTGTCATTGGAGGCCGGGATGGCTTAAAGACATTAAACACTGTTGAATGTTACAATCCAAAGACCAAGGCTTGGACTGTGTTACCACCAATGTCAACACATAGGCATGGCTTAGGTAAGAAAAAATAGTTTTTAAAAGATGACACAGTTTTCTGTTATATAATTTGCAATGAAAAACTCAGTACTTTTAAGCTATCATAGCATTCTGACAAGTAACAATAACTTTTTTGTAATATTGCTGTTACATCACTAAGTATATAGAAGGTTAAAGTAAATTTTTATTATTTACCAAAATAATATTGCAAATAAAACCCCAAAACAACAAATAAAAAGCAGAGGGCCCCTGAAACTTACATAGATTAGTATGAAAATTCTGATTTGTATGCATTGATTTTGAAAAAGGAGATTTTTAATTCATGATGCAGTCAAGGTATTATTTTTAATCAGAATTATGTGTTTTCATTTATCCATTATGATAAGAAAGTAAGGTTATAAAGAATGTGACAATGATGAACTGATGTGCTTTACAAAGTATTTGTAGCAATAGTTTCATCATGACTGAGAGCATATTTTTTCATAGACTGTTTACAGATAAGTTTGGTTCTGTTTAGGTTTTAATAGCATTATCCATACCATTGTCATCATTAATCGAGCCACACTGTACTACGCTTCTCTACTTTTTTTTAAAATTAAGCAAAGACAGTTCTATTGGTTCCTTGAAAAAAAAAAAGTAGCCCTTTTATTATATACATCATGTATATATAGTAGGAAAAAAGCTCTAATTTAATCAATTACATAAGTAATCTTGTGATGTTTCAAAAATATCCTTTTTATTCTTAACGGTAGTGATGGCATTTTAATGCTTAAAGGAAGCAGTTTAGAATCTATAGGTCATACCCACTGGAATGTAAATTTTATAAGGCATACAAAACTGCCTTGGGGTTACTTTGGGGTCCTCTGGTTAACAAGGAAATGAAATTACCCTTTGTATTTCAGATACAGCCTGCATCAACTCACACAACACATGATGTTATCTTGTCCTTTCCCCTAAGTTACAACTAGCAGCAAGTTCTTTAATGTACCCTTGTGTCAATATCTCACAAAATGAACATACTTTCCTGCCCCTCCACTCACAGCACTGAACCTTATAATGTGTATGTACTGTTGCCGTTAAGCAAATCTTACCATAAAAAATAGTGATGAGAATCTATATAGATGGCATCATGAAACTAAATAGCTCTGTGATTTAAAATTGTTTCCTAAGTTTACATTCAATTCTAAATACATGAGAAAATACATAAATTACAAACAGAAATACACGTAGTGTCTCTTTTACCAGTGTTTCAGAATTTCAAAGAAATTATTAGTTTCAGTGCTGTTCCTCAGGGTGGTAAAAATACAACTGCAGCTATAACATAGTAAAGTATTAATAAAACATTATGGAAATCTTGATCGAGAAAAAACTCTTTCCAGTAGCAAAAGAGATGGATCCATGATTAAAACCCCTTGTTGATCAGTTAAAAAATTAAAAACAGACTGATAGCTTTACAGATGCTTTTGGTCAATTGATTTTAAAAATACTATTATAGTTTGAGCAATGTTGAGGTTATGACTGGAGAAAAACTGGTATGTTTTCTATAGGAAAAGAAAAGGAATAGGCTAGGCATTTGACTGCTTCAGGGTTTCTTCTGTTTTCTGTGGAATCACTTTTGAATTTTTATATTGAAGAAATTTAGTCCTCATGTAAAATGAGGAAAGAAGCATAAACTGATATGAATGCAATTGTTTAGGAAGCATTAGAGATGTGCTCTTTATTTGTGTAAGAATCATAATATATTCTTTCCTGAGAAGCTTAGTTGGTAGAATGTAATTGCCTTTTTTATTGTAGCTTTTTTCTAAGTATCCCATAAAGTTATTAGTTTAGTAAGTGCCCTTTGTAATGAGAAATTAGTCTGAAGTAATAAATCTTTTTTGTTTGTTTGTTTTCTAAACTATGTGCTATGTTGTGTCCATGTAATGATAATGTTAGAGCAGTTTGAATTGGATTAGGAATAAGCCCAAATCCTTTTCATGGATGTCTTTTCATTGACATAGCAAAAAATTTTCGGATATACCCCATTTTAAGTAAAGTCACAACCAGGTAATAAAATTCCCTTTATTCTGTTTTCATGAAATCTTCAAAAAAATTCATGTTCATGTAAGTTGATATATGTAGACGTGAGGAAGTAAAAATTGATAGGTCTTGCAGTGAAAGTACATAATATAGGAAGTCGTGTGTTAGGCAGT
>VXBX01001790.1:175867-188863 GCA_013400415.1 Scytalopus superciliaris | reverse complement strand
GGTCTTTAAAAAAAAAAAAAATATTGTGTATTGTCTTCTTAATAGGAAGAGTTCTAATATTTTCTGTGATAGCCAAGAATAAGAAAAATTAGAAAATTATAATTAAGCACAAATATAAATATTTTTCAATCTACATAAATTAGGCAGATTACATTTTCCACTTCTTAACTTCACAAGTGATTTAACCTAGAATACTCTATTGAAAATATAATTTAAAAAGCCAGTTGTATCTCGGGTAAAGCAAATATAAGTTAGATTCCANTCTGATTACATTGAAACAAATAAAGGAGAAACCAAAGGTAACACATAGGTTGATACCAGAAATTTATGATAAACAAGTCATTACAATAAAAATTATGTCAATTAAATATGCAGTTTATAAAGTCAGTATGGAAAGTGATAACACCTCTGCTCTATTTTATGACAAATAAACTTTGTTTGGAAAGACAGCCTTTAAAAAATGAGTGTTACTAACAGACTTTTTTAAACACTTTGACCAGGAAAATATAGGCTACAGGATTTATGAACACAGTAGATCAGATACACAGCAAAGTAGCAAAACCACTAACTGAATAAGGTGTGTGACTTTTACCTTTTTCATGAAATATTATTGCTTGTTGAACACTGAACACTGAAAATCTAATGATGAATGATACCACTCTTTAGACCTTGTCTGAAGCATAATTTTCAAGTCAGTGAGAGCTGAACTTTCATCTTCTATTTTAAAAACTTTTGCTGTGGCAGTTAAGCAATGATGTTATTTTAGATAGTGCTTAAGCCCCAATAAATACATGCTTGTCTATGGAGTTGCAGTCTATCAGAAAGGCATTGTAGAAACCATTAAAGTGTACTAGAAATATAAATAAAAGTTTGATACAGCCTTAACACTCTCATCCATGGTAACAATAAATAAACTATAAAAATGTAGAAGATAAAAGAGATCTTTGTTCTTCCTCCACTAACTTGCAGGATAGCTTCTTCTTTTTATGTATCACCATTGCTGGGCTACCAAGGAGGCAAAGATGGCAAATTTACATCTTCCATTAACATACAAAAGAAAATAAGTATGTTTTTTAATGTATGTACTTTTTGAGTTTTTCAGCAAAATAAATCCAAATTTTATGTATGTTGTGTGTATGTAAAATCAACCAGTCTGTGGAGATTAAAAAGTACACAGATAAAGAGATAGATGCATGAGAATCTGAGATTCCATTCTGGATATCAGGGCAGGTATGAACCTGCAGTGTCCTTATGCGCTGAAGGCTGGAAACAAGAGGCAGGAAGAAAGAAATGTCCGTAAAATTAAGAGAATTGAATTGACATTGAAACCAATAGATTAGGTCATACCCTATTGGTATGATAAAACAATAATTATTTATGATTAATTAATTTCCCAGAAGTGCTGTAAGCAGAGCAACTATTTATAAATAATAGAACTCTTGAAAGATACAATCATATTTTTAGCAGAATATTTGCTACAGTGCCAAACAGCTAAAACACTGAATAAAGGAAACTTTTTATGATATTAGTTTGTTAAAGCATACCGAAAACTGAAAACACTATAGCACCTCATCCTATCACACATATAATACAGAACAAATTCTGCTGCACTGGGCAATGACATTCCATATTTCCAGATGTATGCAGCAGTATTTAGATACTCAGAGGAAATTACCATGATTTCTGTTCAAATCAAGCTTAAATCAGCAGAACTGTGACTGATGCATCCTCTACATGTCAAATCTGCAGCATGTTCTGCTTCTGCAGGAAATCTGAGATGCTTTTGGATCTCGATATATTGGCAATCATAAACAATACTTTCCATCATGAAGATCACATTCATATATTTGTTACGTTCTTCAGGAGTAGAAAGAAAAATGTTCACTGCTTTGTTACTTGTGCAACATGTGATGCCGGTTTTCACACTGTTGTGGTTAAACCCTGCCAGTAATTTAACCCACAAAGCTGCAGGCTCACTGCCTCCCCAGTGGGGTGGGGAGAGAAGCAGAACTGAAAATGAGATAACTCGTGGGTTAGCATAATGCCATCTCCAGACAAGGGGAGCTCCTTCATGCGGAACAGTGACTTGGGAAGATAAACACCATAACTCCAAGCATGTGTCCCCCCTTTATTCTTCTTCCTCCAGTTTTAAATGCTGAGCATGATGACATACAATATGCAATATCATGTTGGTCAGTCCAGGTCAGCTGAAAAAGACTCATGTTCCATAAACGTTCAAATCAAGATTCTGTTGGAAATACTCTTTTTTTTCTGCAATTGTAAGTCTTTCTGGGCACATCAACATCTCACAGAGCAGTGCTATACTTGTGTGTTCTCCCTCTCTATGTGGTGATTTCAGTACACAGAAACTCCCACCACCCACTGCCCTCCCCGAAAACCCAATAAACTGACAAACAAAAAGGCCCAAACCTATCACCTTCTAAGCATTAAGTAGAATAGTTCTTCAACAGACTCACTAAACAGAAGTCAGAATGCTCTGACATAGCTCTATTGTTTACCCTTTCAGAAGCACCTTTTAAGAGCTTAGTTCAAGAATCTTTTTTTTTTTTTGTGCATTATTGACTAGAACTATGTACCCCTATGTACTTGAATTATTGTTATTTTTTTTTATGTGAAATCTCAGGAGAAATATGTCATTCTAGCTGCTTTTGCTGTGTGTTGACATAAGGCCTGACAATTTTAAAGTATTTTCTCTGCAATATTGATTTGCATGTATATTAGATTTTTTGCTTTGGATTTTTCTCCTAATCATGGGGAACATTACAGGGATATTTTTTCCTGAATTATTAAGTACATTTTCATTGTACTTGACACCTTCAGTAAGTAGCAGATCATGACCCAATCCACTAAAGAGTTACAAATCATAACAGCAACATTTATAATAATTTCTGAGTCATGTTCCCAGTATAACAGTGTGGCAGAGTTAAGAATCTAGTGTCTCATCTGAAAAACTGAATGTAAAGAAAGAATACACAAGCAGAGCTTCTATAAATTTTCATTGTATTAATATGCTAGTATAATACATATTCTGGCCCAAGAGGGCAGTGATATTTTTATAACTCCTTAACATTTGCTTGTGAATAATCATAGGAATAGGTATTTTCAACAAGTCACTGAATATTCACTAAGGTAGGTCAGGTCTAATTCTCCAGTTAATCCCACACTGAATTCCTGGCTTGGCCTATGGCAGTCTTATATGCAGCATCCAAAGAATGGTAATTGTGTTTCACACCCAGTTAATATTATGGGCTTGAGAACTAAATGCAAGGTTTAATTCATTGATGCATAATTTAAAACAAATTGGACTTTACTTTATTTGACACCACTACTATGAAAGAAAAGTTGTTTAAGACTTAAAGAGGGCAAGAACAGAGTAAGAAAAAACAGCAATGTTAGTTACAATTAATACAGAATTGTCAAATTATGCTTTTGTGGATGCAGGTGACGGAGTGTTAGAAACGTATTCCTATCTAGAAACTAAATAAATGCAGAGCTTAGAAGTGTGGAATAAAGTCTGGGTGTTATTTAATCAAGTTTAATACTTGGATTACAAATCACTGATATATTTGCCTTCTCACCTTCAATGTCATGATATAGTGTATGTCCTCTTAAAAGGTGATGCCCTTATTTAAAATATTTCTTGTTGGATTCAAATTTATCCTTCCAAGTTAAAATTTCATGTCTCTAAAAATATCAAAATTCAGAGACTGCAGTAAAGCTAGCACCATATATAATTTTTTTCTTTGCTATATTGTAAGTGTATTTCCTGTTATTTTGTTTTAAAATGACACTTCCTACAATTTCACTGTGACATAAAATTTTCACTGTGACATTAGATCTATCAGGCAGATAAGGAAATGCAGAGTTAAAAATATAATAGGGAGTGTTCCTTTATTTTATAACATCACAGAAAAGCAATTTAAAAACCCCATTCCAGTCATCAAGAATAAATATTTTGAACTGTACAGATCTCAGCACCTAATTAGACATAATAGGAGTTTTGCTGCATAGCCACGTGAAGGCAATCAAAATGCCTCCCATTGCACACTCAAGAATATTAATTTTTTAGATCTCATTTAGTTTAAAAATTACACTCTTTGCTTTCATAAACTCTGAAGTCTAAATGCTTAGGAGAATTATTTTCCAGACACTTTATTTGTTCTTTATTCACAAATCTGTCAGTTTCAGATTGTACTGACAAACTGCAATACATTGAGGCATAGTTTAGGTGGGACACTTTTTAGTCAAGATTATAGATACTCCTCCAAAAACCTCTTTATTACAGGAAATAAAGTTTAATAGATACTGAATTCTGGCTGAGTAAACATCAAATACTGAGTTATTAAGCTTTTCAGAATTTTCAGGGAAACGTTAAGGTTTATTTGCAGTGTACTTCCTGCACTTAACTACTCAATATAGTACCGTAAACATATCTCCTCTTAAGAAAACAAGTTGTTTCCTTTCCTAAAACATATGTTCATAGTTGATTTTCCAGTCTCAGCTGCCCCGTAACTCTGTGAGGACTAGCAAAGTCAAACTGTTTACAATGTAGTGAAAATAAAAATAACTCATCAAAAGATAGGTAGAACAAATTAGTCCCTCAATGCCAGAATTGGTTTTTTCTGCAAATTGAAAAAGTAAGATCTGATTCCACCAGTTTCTTTGTTCAGACAAATAATAACCTTTGGTATTTTTAATGTAATTCTCTTACAATAAAATACTCCCTTTCTGAATGTATTATTTCTTTTCTCAGAAAACAACAGAGCAGTAGTATCATGTGAAACACTAAATCCAAGAGGATTTCTTCTTTTCTTGTGCCTTAAACTAGTTTTGCAAAATTATTGAAGATGAGGTACAGGAAGAAAAGCTGTGAGGGCCTTGTGTCCTTTCCCTTCTGTTAGTAAACAGTCCTGAAAGAGCTAACAGTATTATCTTGTGTGCAGTTTGCTTCATAAGACTTCAAGTGTCAGTTGAAAATAATTATTTTGTTTTCTCATTTAGGAATAGGAAAAGCCCATTCTATGTAATATGTTTTAATAAAAACATTATCTACATTCTGAGTGTATATCTAGGTGGATGTTTATTATCTAGTGGACATAGATAACAGAAAACAACAAAATTATGTGCTCTAATACCAGATTACCAATACGTGTAGGACACATAATGAACACAAAAACCTGTTTCATGAAGTCAAAATGAACTCTGATCTTCTAACACACTGTTCAGTATCTTGACTGCAAAAAGATGAAAAAAATATCTCAAGAGACCATGCAGAAATTGGCTGCAGCATTTAGAAAAAATATAAGGTATATAGAGTTCAGTACCTTTGCTCTTTAAGGAGAAGGAATTCTGCAGTGTGCTAATAAGATTGGAACTCTGACATTTCAACACAGACTACTTAAAATGAATTTAATTTTTTTCCATTAAAACAAATGACCTGGAACATTTGGAAAAGAAAAGAGAATAGTATTGTTTCATCAATTTTACTGGAAAATATTTTGCTTTGTGATCTTTGCAGAATGTATCCCTTAAGATTTGGATCGTGGTATTGCCATTTGCAGTTACCGTGAACTGTTCAGTCACTTCAGTACAGGTTTTGACACAGATGTGAGATGTACTGCAATCGATTCTGTATGATAGGGAGGCTAAAAGCAACACTTTTAGGACTACCTTTTAATCCATATGTGCAATATAATAATCACATAGAAGTTCTGGCATCTAAGTTTTGAACAAATTCAAGTGCTTGAATTCAATGCTTGAATATTGAATTCTTCTTATATGACACAGCCTGCTGTAATATAAAATGTATATTTAATTATTGCCTTGGGGAAGTCGATTACATTATTACTACTACTCATTAGAATGTTTTGAAACATACAGTGCAAGCATTGCCTAATGGTGAAAGAAAATACCTCATTGCTTAGAACTTTTCCTGCTTGGCTTCTTAGAAAACAAGAATTGGACTGTGGGGCTTCACAGATAGATGGCTTTGAGCACAGGTAATAGAGCCAGCTAAGAGATGCTACAGTTTGTGCAGCAGCTTCCGCAAAAGGGAGCCAGAAACTACTAAGGGCAGTTTCTGTAACGGGGGCTCCAGGAAATATGGCCCTAGAGAAAAGAGGGGCCCAGAAGAGCTGATAGATTTTTCAAGGATCACTTGCTTTAATCCATCTTGATGTGCTGGAAATCAAGCAATAAGGTAAGAGGCCTGCATGGATGGATTGAGAGCTCCTGATTAAAGTCAACCTGAAAGAGGAAGCATGCGAGAGGTGGAAAATGCACAAGTGACCCAGGAGAAATATAGGTGCTGGAGGTTAGGAAAGCCAAAGCTCATTTTGAGTTGAATCTGATGGGTGATTTGAAGGACAACAAGAAAGAATTCCTCAGGCCTTTCAGCAGCAAAAGGGAGACTAGAGAAAATGTAGGCTTTTTTCTTGATTGGGGCAGGGGGCCTGGTGAGAAAAAAAGCTGAGGTATTCAATGCCTTCTTTGCCTCAGCCTTAATTTAAGTCTGGCTTTTAGAGTCCTAAGTCCCTGAAACCAAAGGAGAACATCTGGAACAAGGACAACTTATCCTCAATGGGGGAGGACAAATTTAAGGAATATTTAAACATACAAGTCCATGGAATCTGACAACATGCGCCTATGTGTGTGGAGGGAGCTGGGTGTTGTGATGGTGAGGCCAGTGTCAATTGTTTTGAAAGGTCCTGGTGATCTGGTTTCTGAAGACTGGAAGAAAACAAATGCTACATGTATCTTCAAAAAGGGCAAGAACTCTGCAGAGTTACAGGCCAGTCAGTCTCACCACAGTCCCTGAGAAGGTGATGGAGCAAATAATACTGGAACAGTTTCAGTTTATATAAAGTTGATTGGGAATAACCAACAAGAATTTATGAAAGAAAAATCATTCCTGACCCACCTGAACTAGCTGAACAGTCGGGGTTAAAAAGCTGTAAATCAGCAGCACAAAGTTCAGCTAGAAACCACTAGTGATGTTTCCCAATGGCCAGTGTGTTCATCATCTTCAGCAGTGACCTGGATGATGGGACAAAGTGCATGCTCAGCAATTTAGCAGATAGCAGAAACAGTGAGGAGTGGGTGACAGTTCTCCTGACATCACATAGAACACAACAGGCTGGAAAATGAGCTGATAAAAATCATCAAACATCACAGAAACTAGCATAATCTTAAATTCATAATTTCAAAAAATCGTTGCCATCATTGGTTAAACTATAGAATACTATTCTTATGCTTAATTTAACAGGTTACCAACTCCAGTCACTACCTTTTGTTATTCCTTTTGCAGGTAGACTCTTAATCAGACAATCTAATCTTTATGCAGGCACTTACACACTATGATTAAATTACTGCTTGGAAAAAATTATCTTGATAAACCCTACATTTCTTATAGCATTTCCAGCAGGTTTTCCTGATTTGTAATGACACTTTTGCAAATTATTTCTGAAGTTGTTTCATACTAAATATCTTGTTTACACATACTATGTGTACATCCACTAGTTTTCCTGGGTATACCATAACTCCCTACTACCTATTACTATGCTTCTCAATCCCATGGCCGGGCTGGAGCCTGCATGGAGCAGCTGTCAATCCACAGGGCCTCCTGGTGTCCCACCCACACTGTGCCCCTGGAGCCTCTGACTGGCTGCACCACCCCTCGCTCTGGCCTGGAGGGCTCTAAGTGATCCCACAACATATAAATAAATAAATAAATACAGAGACACAGGAGCTCACTTTTGCCTTTTCTCGTGGGGCCTGCTATCACACTGTGAACATCTGGACATCCATCAGACCCTTTGGTGGTAGCTATTTAGTTCTCTTATTTACTGTCTTTCTTTACTCCTTCTGTCTCCTTTCTTTACTATTTTAATATCTCTTCCTTTCTTTATTATTTCCCTAATCTCTTTGGGGTAACTTAAAACTGATGGGTTGTATTTTACTAAGTGTTCTCAGGGTTCTCTTGCGCTGGGTACTTTAGTGAAATGCTTCTGCCTTGGTTGTATGTTACTCCTGTGAACCTTTTCCTAAAATGCATATTTTCTCCCTAAATTAAAAGAAATCTCTTGATAAAAAGCATGTGCCTTTTTCTCTTTACTTGAGCTCAAGGCATTAAAGAACTAAAAGACTTTGCAAAAGTTTGTTTGGCAAACTTTTGGAGTCTTAAACAAAAGTAATGCTCCCAAAGCTTGAGGCTTTGAGACTGCGGTCTTACAGCATTTGCCCAGTAAGTTTAGTGGGGCAGAATTGGTCCAGCTCTTAAGGAGCAATGTAAAGATGTCAGTGCATTTGACATTCTGTAAAGAAAGGCTTTAAATATGTAAATCTGTAACACAGTAAAATGTGCTATAGTCTGCAGCATGGGAGATTAGTTTTATACAGAAGCCTTTCTCTTTGTCATGTATGGAAAGCACAATTTTTCTATCCTTTGCCAGTAAATTTTCATGTTACAGAAGCAATGCAAACAGGCATTCTTGTCTTGAATACCTTAAAATTCTCCAAGCAAAATAAGCTTCCAGATTTTGTTACTGGTGTAGCTGTGACTATATTCACACCTTTTGGAAAATGAGCATGACGTGAATCTCACACTAAATCAACGTTTTTATTTTGAAACTTAGTTCTAACTGCAGCATTTCTTTGTGTCAGTGTAAGATTAATTTATGTAGAAATGGAATTGAACGTCATGACAACAAAGTATGTAGAGGTTATTCAATAAGATTCAGACAAGTTCTGAGACTACTGATAAACTTAAAAACCAGTTGATGTCACAACACAATATAATTTCCTAAATGCAAAGTCATTGGGGAAAAATCAGAAGGAAATGTGCATCTCAGTCGTTGTATAAACTTAGTAAAGTTCTCATTAGAAAAATAGAGAAGCCAGTGAAGATTATTTTCTGTATAAAGCCCAGTTAAAGAGTATGACAAGAAATGCAGAGAGAAAATAACATTATATTAATGCAATGATTGTATCAGTTTTCATTGTCATTGAAAAAAAAAGAAAAAAAGGCAGGAGGAAGGGATAAAAATCCATGAAAATGCAGGAAGAATGAAGTTTTGATTATGGGGAAAGCAAATTTCCTACAAAGAGTGACTGAATTAATTGTGCCTTAATTTACAGCAAGAAAAAAATGAGAATGAAACTCAAATATGAGGGACTTGACAAAAAGTATGAAATAGTGAATGAGAGTAAGTTGAGGACAACTATTTATATCCTATTGAAACTGCAAATAAGCTCTTTCAGGAAGTGAAAGCTGGAAATTTTAAAACTGATGAGATGTGTTTTGACACATCTTCCCACATGTTGTTACTGGTTGCATTCTGAGATAAGTTATTGAGTTATATGGATCATGACTTTAATTTAATATCCACTTTAGTATTCTTGAAAAATTATAACTTACACATGTGATTGAATAGAAAGCATTTATAAGCAAGACAATGAAAAACATTGGAGAATGAGTTCACAGAATGTCCTACAGAAAAAGAGGAGGCTCAGTCTTCATATGGAGGAAATGTTTTGTAAGAGTTAGTAGAGCTTTCTAATTATTTTCTTTTTTATGTTAAAAAGCACCAACAAATCACAACCCAAAGTGCAGGAACACTTTCTGCAAACACTAAGAGGAAACATATTCAATCTCACTGAATTGTTAAATATATTGCTAAATATAGTTTTTAAGTCAAATAAAGTTTTAACTAATGACTTCTGACATAGAATAAAATATTTCTACACAGAAAGTGGAAACTTTACATTGTTTTAAATGAAAGATAGACTTTTCAGCAAGCAAAAAATAATCCAGGTCTCTGAAATTTAATGATCTACTGGTTTCTGACTTTCTGATGAATTTAAATTGTGTGGAGTGGAATAAAAAAAAGACATTGACTTAGGAATAGAATTGGATTTAGCTTGAAATTTGTCAGAGCAGTGTTCATTTGGGGTCTTGGATTCATAGAATGGAATTAGTGAGCTCACTTTCTTGTAATAAATGGTGCTTAGCTATCACTTGTAGAACCTTCTAAGCTTAACTGAAGATACTGAGAGAATTCATCAATTCCGTTGTCTGGGTTAAAAATTTGTTTCTTAGTTAAGTATTTCCTTCTTCAACTCTCATGCTTTGCATTTTTTTTTTATTGTTTTACTTCAGTAGATAAAATAATTCTTATATATATATCCAACATGATTTTCCTATGAAGGTATCTGTTTATTTCTTCTTTTGATAGGGTAAAATTGATGAAGCAGCTGAATTTCTCACTCTAAGTTACTTGCTCAAGCCTTTGAATGTGTGTTTTGATTCTGTACTGGTCCATCAAGTTTCTTGCTTTGTGAATTTTCTTCTACATAATTGACAAAATTGCTGAAAAAATAAGACTGTTCCCTTTCCTGTGGAAGCCCCATAGAAGCAATTGCATTCAATGAAATCCTCCTTGGGTTGACAATAATTTGAGCTCCATCGGGTAGCCAGACCATACTTTACTATGTGATTTACTGCTATTCTAAAGAGCTAATTCATGATCAGAATGTTATGAGATACTAAATCAAACAAGTATACAGAAATCTAAGATGATCACATCATTCACAGGTTATTCTATGAAGCAAACACTCTGCTTAAAGAATGAAATTAAGTTTGTTTTACAAGACCTGTTTTTCTTAGAGATGTGTGGAGTGGCATTAATTAGATTCCTGTTTCTTAACCCTTAATTAACCAACTCTCAAATTGGTGCTTCCATTTTCACTTTGAACATACAAGTTCATCTTGTTATACAAGATCTTATACATCTATGTTATACAAGTTCATACAAGTTGGCTGTGTTTTGGAAAACCTTTCTATTTTTTACTATTGATAGAGAAATCATGCTTTTGTCTTTTCTCACTCTCTCCTCCATTTTTAGGAGTTACAGTGCTTGAAGGGCCTATTTATGCAGTGGGAGGACATGATGGTTGGAGTTATTTGAACACAGTTGAGAGGTGGGACCCTCAAAGTCAGCAGTGGACATTTGTGGCAAGTATGTCAATTGCGAGAAGCACTGTTGGAGTAGCAGCATTAAATGGCAAGTGAGTAGGGTATGCTTCCACAATTGAAACACTTTTCTAAGAGTGATGAGTAACTGACACACAGTAGTAAACAACTTTTAACATATTGAAATTCAGGGTGTCTTTTAAAATAAATGTAGTCACAATTGTGCACACCCTCCTACAGGTCATGACTCGTACATTGATTTGAAACAAGTATTTTTTTATATATATATTATATATTATTTTTGTGTAATATTTATATCAAATGTTTAGGAATATAGACCTTAAATTTCAGTGTGTATGGTATAAACCAATTCAGGATAAATTGTAGTTGACTCATCTGACTTTTTTGTGTTGTATATGTCAATTCTATTTAACCAAATTGGTCTGTCTAATTGTCCTGATCAGGAGAGGATTCATTTTTGCACAGCAGTACCTTAAGTTGCAAAAATAATGACTGTGACACACACTGGCAAACAGTTCACTCTCATGGTGACATCTTGAAGGGAGTCCTGCCCTTTATTGACTGCCATTTCTCAAAGATGTGCTATAATGAACTTGATATTTCCACCAGCTGTTGCTGGGTTTATTAGATATCAGACAGTATGACTGGTCTATGATATATGACAAAAACCCAAGGAATTGCTTAATCTTTTTAAAATAGAACTGTTTTAAACACTCTTTCAAATAACCTTTTATTTGAGAAAAAAATTAGAAGTATTTATAAGTATTCTCTGAATAAAACGAGCAAGAAGGAGTGTTGATAGAGAATATTATTCCCCAGCAATAGCTATCTGACTTGTATCTGATTCTTTCAAGAAAGAAGAAGCAATATATTTTTATTATTAGTATTAGTGTTTCCATCACAATTGTTTTTACAGTCTCCTGCGTTTAGGCACTGGACAATGAGTGAAGGAGAAAGGGAATGCTGTGAACTTGCAGTTACTTTTGGGTTATTATGGTGGGTTAGTCTTGACTAACAATAAAATGCCCACCCAGCTTCTCACTCCTCTCCCTCTTTAGGAAGGGAGAGAAAATAGACTGAGAAAACTCAGGGGTTGAGATAAAGACAGCAAGATCACTTACCAGTTACTGTCACAGGCAAAACAGACTAGTCTTGGTGAAAATTAATGCAATTTATTGCTAATAAAAATAGATTCTGGCTAGTGAGAAGCAAAAACAAATTTTAAAATACCACCTTTCTTCGCCACTTTCCCAGACTAAATTTATGTCTTATTTATTCCTATAGCCCCACCCCTAAATGGTGCAGGGGGATGGGGAGTGGGGTTTGTGGTCAGCCTGTAACTGCTTTGATCTACCACTTCTTCCTCATGCATTTCCTTTGGGAAATAACCTGCTACTCCACTGTGGTGTCCTCCACTGGCTTCATTGCCTGTATGAGTGATTATTTTAAGCAGGAAAATTAAATTCAAATACTACAGGCAGGATACATAAACTGACCCAGAGATATTTTGGTTATAGGAACAAACCCCTAAACATAGATCTTCTTAGTCCAATCCCACATCTTTAAAATTAGTGTTGTTTGGAAAGCCTCATCTCTCTCTCCATTAATTGTGTTTCCTTGATTTTTCTTGTTTACCTTAGACACTGATATGTTTTCATATTGTTTTTTCATATTTTTGCTGATAGACAGTCCAACATTAAAAAAAAAAAGTTATTTTCTGGTTGCATCCCTTATGAAAATATTTATTATCAATTGGTAGTGTCGAATTTTGTCTCTTGCTTAAATAAAGCAGATAGAATTCAGAATGGCTTCCACATTCTATTAATTCTACTTACACATTCATAGAAATAAAACATATTATTTTTTTAATAAAAACACATCTTCACTTTCCCCTTCATACCCATGCAAATTCATTTGTTACATTTTTAGCTTCACTTGTAGGGTAGAGAGATTTTATTAGCTATCTAGCTTTAGGTGTGTTTGTG
>VXBX01001790.1:163575-175845 GCA_013400415.1 Scytalopus superciliaris | reverse complement strand
GTTTTTGGGTTTTTTGTTTGTTTGTTGGTTGTTTTTTTTTAATATTTAGTTATTTATATTCAGTTTCATTCAGTTCCACCAGTTTTACAGTAATTGGATTAATTTAGTAATGGATTTTCATTAATTGGATTATTGTTTCAGCAGTGCTTTTCCAGCTATTCTCTATTTCATTTTGAATGGAAAACACAGAAGGCTGGCCAGTAGAGGTCTGGCATATGTCCAGTGGAATGTTTTGTTTTCAGGTCATTTAATGAGAAAAGCTGGAATCAAACTTGTGTTATTTAGATCAATATTGTACCTGTTGTTAATAGCAGTTGCTTTAATATATCCCTAATAAATATTTTGCACTATTACAAAATTACTATCAGAAAATTTAGATTGCTGAACCTTCATTTTTAAGAAAAATATCAAATTTCAAACCAAATTAGTGTGTGCACAAGAAAGATTCTCAAAATTGTGTTGTAGTTAGTCACTCACTAGGTATATATATTCACTGTATACTGACCTTGGAGAGGCAAAGGTTAATAATTCCAGAAAGTCCTTAATAGCAGTTCAGTGGTTGGCGCAAGAGAATTAGCAATGTATTACATTCATATAACCACCTACAAAACTTGATTGCCTGGCTGATTACAGCCTCCTCCAGGAGTTCTGCTTCTTTGCCTTTCATGCATCATATAATAAACTATCTGTGGTATTTTCTCTTAGCAGAATCATTAAGGCTTATTACTAATTCAGTGTGCTTGTCTGATCTTTTGTACTTTTGCACACAAATTCATATTTCCTGCATGGGGGTCCCATGCAGCTCATGCAAAGTACATCATATTTTCCCGTTTTCAAGCAAGATTTAACTTGGTATTTTACATCTATCCTGTAAAATAGGAGACTGCACAGGTTTGCTTCTTTCTGTGAGGCTAGGCTAGCCCTAAAAAGATACAAGTTAGATAAATATGTGTGCCCTTTACAAGATGGCAATGAAAACCCATGAAATTTTCCAGTAAACTCACTATTCTTCCTACAGTCCAAGGCAGACACATATGCAGATAGGATGCATTGCTCTTTAGGACCTAAGTGACTGTTAGGAAACAAGGCAGGTGCTAAATACATTGCTGAGCTGCAGCGTGGGAACTTGATGAGCTTATTTTCTCTTGATGTATGTCCAAGCTCCCAGATACTTAGACCACATTTCTATTTTAAAGTTTACTTCACATCTACATCTTTTACTGTACAAGCCCCCACTATGCACTTCCCTTCATTACACATACAGCAAAATTTTTGAACTAGTTGACTGTTGACTGTTATACAGCTAGCATGACTGCCATTTGCTGTAAAGTCTGTCATTCTGTTTTTGTAATAAGAAACATTTTGTCTGTACTACATAGCTGTTTTATCTCTGTCAGTTTTGTAATGAACAACACATTCTACATAGATAATGCATATGATATAGTATGTACTAATTGACATGTATGGGTACTTCAGACCAAGTGAGTTAACTTACTCAGTCCTAATATCTGGCAGAAAAAGGCAGTAGGATCACTTCATCTAACTTCAGCTTTTAAATGTAATGTATGCACCAATCTAGGCAGCAGGAGGCAATTTGGATAATGCCTAAAGATTCACAGCCTGTTTTTCAGTTGTGCAGCTTCCACAATTAAGCACAGATTTTTAAAAGGCATTCAGCTATCACTGTTTGATCTCTTGTGATCAAGACTGCAAAAGGTATTAGCATCCTATATTCTGGATTATTCTGAAAGTCTGGCTGTCAATTATTATCTTTTAGTAGGAGATGAAGTATATACACATATGCATTTGTGTGTGTGTTATCATGTGTATTCACATATTTCCCTATTTCCACATATGTTTAAATGTGAAAGAATATTTAAAAATATAAATCTTACTGAAATTCATGAAAGATAAATATCTGATTTAGGACTCAACTGAATATTTTTATGAGGAAGAGCTCTTACAGCAGCTCCCCAATAGCCACTATACTCAGCAGAACAGAATACTGTGCCATCTCTACTCTTAACTTTCTGGTTTTCCAATTTAAAAGTTGATTACCTTTGTAATAACTAATATTGGGGTAAGATGAAATTCCTTTTGACTCGGGAGACCAACTTCAGCTGAATCTTACATTATTGGTTGAATTCATTGAACTGAGAAGGATTGGTTCATTGTGAAGGTCACAAACTAAATGATCTAAGACTGTTTTGCAAGTCATCCATATAATTGCAATGCATGGATAATTTTCATACTTCACAAAAAACTAAGGAACTGGCTCAATATTATTAAACAACAGAAGTATTATTATGCTGTAACTGTGATTTTTAAAGCTGAAGTAACACTTCAAAATTTCATGCCAAACTAACAACTATGACTGAAACCATTATATTTCCCATCAGTGCAGGTTTTTTCTCATGGCTTTGTTGCCTGTTTCTTTGCTCTTTTGTCTTCTTGATGACTTAGTTATTCTTTTACTAATCCACTAGAACTAAGAAAATACAGTAATTGGCATACTTAATATAGTCATGTAAGGAGAAAAAAATGTGCTTTCTGCCCACAATATTCTCACTAACTAAAAGCAAATAGTTTTAAATCAATATTTTATGAATTACACAGATATTTTGCCTGATGCTAAAATCCAGCAGTGCTTTTCCTGTCACAAAACTCATGACTTCTTCCATAACAGACATCTACATCATCTACCTTATTAGAGAGTATCTCAGATTAAGGAAATTTGTAGAACGCTTTTGCAGTAGGAAGAATAACAAACATATTTCAAAGACTAATTCACAATTAACCAGATTTAGAATTTTTTTGTTGAAAATTTTAAAATCTTGTCTCAGTTTTTACTATGTTTTACTGTAAATGTACTTTGACTTATAAATAAATTTATAACTTAGTTTATATCTTAAGAAGTTATTTCAGGTTCTTTTATGGCAGTTTTGATGCTGATGATATTTTATAAATATGCTGTTTATTAATGGCTGCTTTTGATCAAACTCTTTTATCAGAAAGTCAATTATTCTGCATCCCACTATAGCAAAAATGAGACACATGTTGAAATTATTCTTCTTTAACTTCAAAAAGATGGAGGTTTGTTTTTTTTTAATATTTTAGTCAAAATCATGCCATAAATGGATACTGAGACAGAAAAAATAGAACAACTGCATGGTATAAAATTATTAAACTCACAAAGAAAATTAATGTCCTAAACACATTAGCTCAGTCTAGCGCAAAGTAATTCTGTGTATTCAATAAAAATTTTGTATTTAATGATAGTGTCACTGTCTGTTTTTTAACAAATGAGAGCAAATAAAGAGCCTCATGCACTGGATGTATATGTGATTAATTTGCAAAAACTATTTTGCCTTACCTATCTTATAGCCTGATAAAGTCATGAATGTTTTTTCACTGGCAGAATTTGCATTCGGTCAGTGGTCTTGAAGAGATAATGTAGCCCATATAATTCTGATTACAATTAAAGTTGCTTGAAAGAGGTTCTTTCTATTAGGAAACTCCAATTTCCAGTGTAGGAAATCAAGCTTTGTCATAATTTTATTATCAGTGGAAAGGGTGTTTTTCTCTCAGTATTTTATATCATGGCATCATAGAATGGCTTGGCTTGGAAGGACCTCAAAGATCACCTACTTCCAGCTCCCCTGCTATGGGTAAAGACACCAGCTACTAGATCAGGTTGCCCAGGACTCCCACCCAGCATTTCAGTAGTTACATTTAATTTCTTTCCAGGCACTTATATTATACCTCTTTTTTTCTTTTTCGTCAAACTCTATGTATATTTATTTTACTTCAATATTACATTACAAATACATTAAATGCCCTTTCCAATTTACACACAGGACTTCATTAATGCATTCCATTCAGAAAATTACTGTATTTTCAAGTTTTGCTGGTGAACTACATTAGCTTAACCAAGGCAGCATGGATAGATACCTTTCCTCTCCTATAGTCTGATTCCTAGGTTAGGTGTGGACTGATTAAGCTATACAGTAATCCAGCACTGATAAAAAGTATTACTGTCCCCTCACTTCTACAGATCTCTTTTGTGCTACAGTAATTCTCTGCTGCTCTTTCAGACACATAGGAAGGCCAGAAGAGGGTACAGAAGGGCCTAAGCAAAAGACTCAGTATGGTTTTTGATATCCACAGTGAAAGAATTTTGAAAAGCAAAACCTCATTAAGAAATGCAGCAAGGGCATGATTCAACTGTTTTGACAAGTCATACCACCTCACATCAAAGGCAGACTGGCCTTTTGAGGTTGGCTTGTCAAACTGAATTTAAAAATGGCTTTTCTGAGAAGTTATCAAAGGTTTGTAATGGCAGAGCTGAGATAAATGCTTTTGATCCAGCAGGTCATGATTTCTCCTAATGTTTCCTACTTTGAAACCTCTACTGCATTTTCTAGCCAATTATACATATAGTTTATATATATATATATAAATGTTCATGAATCTCTCTCCATCTTAGTACAAAGATGTCAAAAAGCATCTTATGCATGCGATATCAATATTGGGCATTCCCAAAACTATAAAGACAGATAATGGGCCAGCATACACCTCCCGCTCCTTAAAAGACTTTTTCAACATGTGGGGCATTTCCCATGTCACAGGGATCCCTCACTCTCCCACTGGTCAAGCAGTGGTGGAACGTGCTCACCAGACCCTCAAAAACATGTTAACAAAACAGCAGAACACAACAATGGGACTCACACCACAAGAAAAATTAAACAAAGCATTGTATGTTATTAACTTTCTGAATAGGCTAGAACAAGATACATCACCCATAGAAAAACACTTCAATGCACACAGAAACCAAGTCAGTACTGATGCTAAAGTAATTTACAAAGATGTTGTAACAGGTGAATGGGTTGGCCCTGTTCCCCTCATCACGTGGGGAAGGGGACATGTTTGTGTCTCAACAGGATCTGGTCCTAAATGGGTTCCATCACGCCTGGTAAAGCTCTACAACAACGACTAACTGTCAGCATGATCCACACCATCCTCATCCTCCTGCTACACCCAGCTGAGTCACATCAGCCTTCTCTCACACCTCAGCCTTCTCCTTCACCTCCTCTCCATACGGTTCCAGATTGGATACTACCTAATCAGGAAAACATGTGGTTTACTCTGGCTCAATCTTTAAATACTGACTCAATGTGTTTTTCAGTTTCTGCTTCTTTGTATCATTCCTTGTGTAATCAAATGTTTCCAGTCTTTGATGTTACAGAATGTTACCCAGGTTCATGCTGCTTTACTAAACAGAGAGAGAGGAATTGTGGGGAACAGAGACACCTACGAGGAGTGGAAAAATACATCCCTGGAGCTGAAATCATCACCACAGAAACCATTCCAGGACCAAAGAAGCAAAGAACTGTTTACCTCTTGTGTTTAATAGTGACAAGTGTCCCTTTAAGCTCTGTAAACCAGCCACCGGCAGCTGCCACGTGGGTTGCTGGGACGCTGCCAGACTTCCTTGCTCCTCTTAGAGCAGCTCCGCCCTTCCCCTAACCCTATTGGCCGCCTCCCCCATCCTTCCCCAGCCTTCCCCCAATCCCCGGTTCCTGCTGGGTATGGATCCTCCCCCTCTCCCATTGGCTACCCGGGCCCCCAAACCACTCCCCTACCCCCGGAACTTCACCCAATGATAGCTCTCCTCCCTGGGCCCGCCCCAGGGCTTAAAAACCCCGGGACGGCTTGAATAAACCCTCTTTGCATGTACCACCAAAGCCTTGGAAACATTGTGTCTTTTCTGAGGCTTCTGGAGCCTGCCTGCACCCGGAGGGGCTCCGGAGCAAAGAGCACCCCATCAAGTCTGACAGTACAAGTGACAAAACCCTGAAAAGACAAATTTCCAGCTCAAGGAGGCTAATTTCATATCCATGCACAATTATCAGCTGAAATGTAGTCCATTTGGGAATAGAAATCTGTAACATCTCCACAGGCAGAACTTTTACTGTGGAGATAAAAGTGCTCAGTACTGGATGCTTTCTTTCCTTTGTTCATTTTCCTCTCTAAACATGATACATAATTATTAATACTATTATATTAATTTCAACAGTTTTGATCGGATGCACAATGAAGAACAATTCAGCTAATTCAGGGAATTACATTCTACTTTTCTCTACAGAAATTTTACTATAAACTCTTGACAATCAAGACAAAGCTGAAAAAACAATTTGAAGTCATCTAACAAAATAGGACCAGGAGCACCAAGAACTAAGACTGCTAAATATTTTTGGTTATAGGTATTTCAAAAGTTTAAGTTAGCTGTACAGTATCCTAAATATTCAGCATTTACTTCACAGTTGTTCTGCATCATGTTGGGCCTTTGTGAATATGGCTTTGGGCCTTTGTGAATATGGCCGAAGAATAGAAGCAATTCCTGAGCTGTTCAGGCTCAGCCACAACCAGAGCTTTAAAACAATGACTTGATTTCCAGTTTTTGTTTGCCTGAACTAGACTCCTTTGTGACATAAAAAAATATTTTTAGTTTTACGAATTATTGCTTGCCGAGACAGAAACACAATCAAAGTCTGAAATGGTAATTCTAAAGTCTGGTTTGGAAATTAATTTTGTTCTGAATAGCATAGAGCATTTTAACAAAAACTAGGTGGTCCCAATCACTGACTGAAACTTTTATCAGCTACTTAAGAACAGCATTTGATATCTTTTTGCCGTAACTTCGTAATGATTTCAACTATATTTTATTAGAAATAGAGGAATGAGAAAGTGTGCTTCACTGTCAGTGTGGAAATATCAGCTTTCACATTTATTTCAGTTGAAAGACAATGGTATAGATGAGATGTTCTCATGGCATAAGGAATAAGCAAAGTGTTGGGTTTTAAGACTACAGAAACATGTGATTTTTGCAATGAAGTCTGCAGAAGTGTTGGTACTTCGCATTTTTTTAAAATTGTGTGCAGTCTTTAAGTGTCCAAATATTTACTTAGAAGTCTATTTGAAAATCTCAGGCATGTTAACCATAGTTTATGTGTTTAGGGATCAATTCTCCTATCTACATGTAATTGTCTACTGCCATTTAAACTGCTTCAGAGTAGCCTACTTGACCTCTAGCAGTCAGGCAGTTTTCTCTTGTGTACAATTTGCTATATCTCTCAGCCTGCAGGGACTGTCACCATACCTTAGATATGACAAATAAAGTTGTATCACTTTTATCATTTGTGGGTAGCTGAATCAAGTCAGATCTTTGAAAATAAGGATAACATCCTTGCAAACATGTAAATGGTTATATTTACACTTATATTAGTGTAAATGTTTTTGATTACATTTAAACATATTTTTTTGGATGGTGTTCCGCATTTCTTGTTCTCAGCTGAAGGACAAAAATATGGTTGTGGCTGGTAAAAAAAATTGTTCTTTAAGCTCAGCTGCTCCGAGCATAACAGCAATTTAGACACTGTAGATACCCACAGGTTAACAACTACATGTGGATTCTTTAATATTGATTTCATCTGTAGATATCTGATAGTTTTAAAGAAAGTTGAACATGTTAGGGTTGTATCCAAAGAAATAGTGGCAAAACAAGTGTATTTGCTTTAGTATCTCTCATAGAGAAGTATGGATTCTCCTGGGTACTTTAGCCAGAGTACAAGTACGTCTATCAGGCATATCGAAATGTTCTTATGCTTCAGTGACATATTTAGTAGTATTATGGTACTTCCCTATTCATCAGCATCCATACCAATGAAATGTAATGGTAAATGCACATTTCAATAGCTCTCAATTCACGGAGTGCTTAGGACAGTAAAAGCTTCCGAATGAGTAATTGCTTCACACAGACAGCTTTCACAGCCTAAATTGTTTAGTGGTTGGACTTTAAAATAGCCTGTGTTTCTATTAGTTAATCTCCAGGCACCATAGAAAAGGCAACAACCTGCAAAAGGATTCATATAAGAAATGAATGCAGCATGGTATTAGTGGGAAAGCACAATCAGAACTGCTTCCTCCTGGGGACCATTATAAAGAGTAGAACGAAACAAGTTTCTTCCCTGAAGATAGTCACAAACACAGCACATTTTTTTGTTAAACCACATTTTCGTCATTTAAAGTTTAAAATACTTTCCAGAAGTTTTCCATGACTTTACAACATATCCTCACAATGCATTCTGATGAAGAAAATCAACATACAGTGCCTGGGGATTATTTTTTTTTTACTTGCAGATAGATATGTTACTATTAGTTTGGGCAAGACTTTTCTTTAATATAAGCAAGATCCTTGAAACTGAGGTTGTACTGTTTCAAAAATCTGTGTCTAAAACCTGATATTGTATTCCTATCTGCAACACATTTAATATTTGATCTCTACTATATTGCACAAGTAAAATTAATTCTGACCATGAGCTTCCATTGATAGATTTTTATGTGGAATTTGTTGGATATCAGATCAAAGACTAACTACAATTTTCCATATTGTTTTTACTTTGGCATACAGAGTCTTTTTTTTTTTTTTTTTTTTAAGGAATGAAATGCAAATTAGAAGCTTGTGAATCTATTCAGTATTAAAGTACTATATAAGATAAAATTTAAAATATAGGACAGCAGTTGCTAGGGTGTTATTACTTTGATGCACAATAAAGATACAGAAAAACTATAATAAATGGATTGCATGTTTCTTATTTGTCTGAATTATCAATTGTAAGTTAGCACTTCCACNAATTATTAAAAAAAATATATTTTTCTGTTGGCTGATATCAGATAAAAAGACACATACTCCTTGTTTTTATTTCTGCAGTTCTGAGCATTTCTTTTATTAGCATTTTTATTTGTTTGGATTTTCTTAGGTTATATTCAGTTGGAGGCCGGGATGGAAGTTCATGTTTGAGTTCAATGGAATATTATGATCCTCACACAAATAAATGGAATATGTGTGCTCCTATGTGTAAGAGAAGAGGAGGTGTAGGAGTGGCTACATGTGATGGATTTCTTTATGCAGTTGGAGGCCATGATGCTCCTGCTTCTAACCATTGTTCTCGACTGCTGGACTATGTAGAAAGGTATCCAATTATACATGCAATTTTTTTAATCCAAAATTATGTCTGGTAGCATAATTTTCTTAGGTTTGTGATAGTAAAGTTAGCAGATGTTTTTAGTCTAAGAAATGTCTTACTTGAAAAATTCTATAAAGATCTCTACAACAATTTTTTTTAAAAAAATTATTGTCTTTCCTTTTTATTCACAGTACTATTACATATTATAATGAACACAAAAGTGCACTCTTTTCACATCCCATTTAAGTATTCTATTTTTAAGGCACTATAATACACATTGTATAGTTATAAACTAGTTTGCAGAGATAAAAATTTTCCCTTGAAATAATTGTATAACACAAAATTGTGTTTAGTTTGTAACTCTAAAAACATGGGTAAGCAAAGAAGAAATAAACAACTGCTCAAGTAATGGATATTGACAGTACAATATATGGCTTCCTTTGGCAACATTGCCACTTTCCAATGTGTTGATATAAACCTCATACACTGTACTTACAGTACCCTCAATTTTGCAAGATATTCAGCAAAGTCAGGAATATCTATCAGGGCAGCTCAGCTGGAGTGATTATAGCATTACAAGGTATTCTTTAAATGTTTCATGAAGGTTTGACTTTTTTCTGTTTCTGTATGATATAAAATAGAATAAGGAAAATATACTCTCCAAATATGTACAGGTTGCAAAAATTAAAGTAGGTATATCTGAGTAGTTGGTCTATCTTAATGTACAAATAAGATAGGTGCTGGTAGAGATTTACCTATTTATTTTCTGAAGGGGGTTAAACTTTAAAGGTCAGTTATTCCTTCTGCTGAATCTTGCTTGGCATTCAATATTTATTCAAAAAATTGTAAGTTAAAACTTACTCCTTATGTTATCCATATGATTTTGCTCAATCTTAGATTCATTGCCATCTCTACTGTATGTAAGCAAAGATCATAGACTGCCAAATACTTTACTTTTCATCTCCAACAGGTGGACAGTTAATCAGAGAAATCCCAGGATGTCTGGATTTACAGGGCCTATCTTTCTGGACGTCCATTTACAAGGAATAATAATGAGCATTTTTAATGAAATAAATTTATATTAAGACTACTAGTGACAGTGCTAATAAGTGTGAGATATTTTCAAGTACTTTTCTTTATTGGTACTCATAAGGGAGCTCTTTAATTTTTCTCTCTCTGAGAAGAAAACCCTCCTGAAGATGAACCACATCCCATCACATTTGTCTTTCTCAGGAGAGGCTGTAACAATGAGCTAAACCACATATCCTTGTGCTGTTTCATGTAATGGTACTGGAATGACATACAGTGTTTCTCATCTAGATATTTTTCCACAGATAGCAAAAATGTGGATAATATACTTCATGAATAGTAAGCTTGAAGACTAAAAGTTGAAACTAAGAACTTATAAGACTATTAGCTTATACAGAGTGGATCTGAGTTAGCTGGTGGACTCCACCAAAATGCAAAAAAAACTCTAATGGCCCTCCCAGTGGTGGATTTAGTGATGCCTAGTATTTTATTAAAAAATTATGCATCATTTTCAAAAAATAGAAGTATCTCAGTAACTTAGGAAAACAAAGATTAATAAGTGATTATGAGGTCTATTACAGTAAGTTATTTTATATCTCTGAATATTTTACTTTCTATAAATATCTAAAGCATTGTTTTTTAACTAAGCCTCTTCTTCAAGAATGAGTCTCTGCTTCAGTCATTTTGTCATTCTGTTACAGCCTGGTAGATGTGCTTTATTCAAAAACCAATTTACTCCTGGAAGACTGTCAAACCAGACATAATAGTTTAAAATTTATTTTTGAGATTATGCAAATATAGTGGCAACAGATATATGTGTTTTAAATGCTGCTGCTAAAATCCTGCTTAATCATAGTTAGGACTCACAGTTTAATCTCTTCTAAGGATGACACGATTCTAAAGGATTTTCTATGGATTCAAGCATTCTGAAGTAAAATAATAGTTTTGTTTGTCTCCTCTTCACAAGCTAGCAAGGTGCAATGGTGTATTCCCTTTTAAAGCTGAAAGAATAAAGTCCTTTTTAAGACTTATACAATTTTCAAGATCTTTTGGCAGATTTCATAAAGTAACTTTCTTTTTCAAATGTTACTCAAAACCTGATGGCTGCTAAAAACAAACATTTGAACTATAGCTTTTCCTCTTAATCTCACCTTGATTTCAAAACTGATTTCTTTCCACATTCAAGAGCTTTTATTATAACCCTTCTCAGCCTGGGGCATACATAGTTATTATAAAGGTGACACATGCAATTGTTTTTAGCAGAAGAAAGGATATAAGAAATCTCATCTCAGACATTTTCCTGGCAATTCCAAAAAGCAAGTCAAACAAAAAGAAACCAAACAAAAAACCAAAAACCCAAACAGCAAATGAAAAACCAAAGTTCTTGTGCAGGTCTGTTTTTTTGACAGAATGGAGTTATATACATACCTGTTTATTGGGTGAAAAAAGCCCCAAAAGGTCCAAAGACGTCAGTTGTATTGTTTCCCAGCTTTTGTGCCTCCTTGGTCCTTGTAATTCATGACCGGTGTATCAAAGACTCGATTAACATCTATTACCTTTAGCAGGCGAAAGATACAATGCACACAGGTGCCTTTCACTGGGTGGGAAGCTGTTTCAGCTAGAGGCATAGACTGCTGTTGTTGAAAAACTCAGAGAGTCTTTAAAAAAAATCCATTCAGAAATTATTTTTTTTTCCATTTCTTATATGTTCATTTTCCCTTCCACATATTCAAGCAATGTTTGGAAGTATTTTCCTCTGAAGTTACAAAAGACATTTATAATATATTTAGATATTTAACTTAAAACTTCTTAAGTAAAGCTAGAAGAATGAAAAATTGTGAATAAATAAAATTAAGAAAATTAGAAGAAATTAAAATAAAACTAACAGCACAATAAATTTTATAATATTTTAAAGATGAAAAGTCTTAATATCTTATTTTCTGACAAGTCCCCCAAAAGCTAGAAAGATTAACAACTAGTAGATGAATAGATGTTTTTTCTCAAAATGCCCATTGGTGTTGCAGTGCTTATATTAAACAGACAAAAAAAACCATAAAATTTTTCCTTGTTCAAATATTAAGGAGTTCAAAAAGTATCCCTATGAGTTCCTTATTGAAAATATCTCTGACTGAAATAGTAACAAGTGCTTTTATAGTTGTCCTTCACAGTAGAAGCCTAGAATTTTCCTTTTTTTTTTTTTTTTTTAATGATTGTT
>VXBX01001790.1:111613-163543 GCA_013400415.1 Scytalopus superciliaris | reverse complement strand
TATATTCACAGCTTTCTGTAGGATTATCAACTCCTAGTTAATAAAGTCTAGACTACAAGAGAATATATTGAAAGAACTTGACTCTCCCCCCAAAAAAACTTACTTACAGCTAATATTGTCTCTTAGAGCTGTAGGAGAAATTGGCTCGATACCTAATTTTATGTAACAATATAGTAGTTAGAGGGCCTGTAAATAAAGAAGATATTAGCCATTATAGAGTTACTTTATTATTGTTTTAGAAAAATCATCATGCTCAAAGCATGATCTACCTTACACTTCAATAAAATCAGGCAAAGGATTTGCATTTTCTCCACAGATTATTGAGTGATTCTACTGTATAGTAGAGATGCTGAAAGACAGATGAAATTGATTCTATCATACTGTGATACAATATTCTCTTTTAGTAATATTTGACATCTAAAATGGAGGTATCTAGTTTAACCAGACATCCTTAGTAACAAACTCTCAAAAGATAATTAATTTCTGCATTATGAATATCCGAAACATATACAGTGGAATGACATCTGAAATGAAATAATTTTACATTGTTGAAGAATATCTAAATTAATAGTTAGGTTAAAAGTATAATTTTTAAAGGACCCTCATTATACAAAAGAAATTTTGCCATCAGTATTAAAAATTCAATGGTAAATATTTATTAGAAACAGTATTATTTTCTTTACCTGAGCAAATATCAGGAGGGGGAACTAACTCTTGTGCAGTTAAGCATATCCCCTGAATAGCTAGGGAGGTTTTCTGTCTGTCAACATTGTATCATATAATTTCAGAAATTAAAATATAGTGAAATTTGATTTTAGAAGTAATATTTTTAATATGGTATAAGAAATATCCTACTTAAAATGTATACATAAAAATATACATACATCCAGATATTGGTCAGATCTCTTTATGACACATTGTGCTATAAATATCTTAGTTTATTCGAGAAGGCTAACTGAGGAAAAGTTTCTAATCAAAATTTAGAGATTTGAGTTGGGAATGCAATAAATCTGTATCTTTTCTTTGCAGTTAGGAAGACTATTTTTAGACAGGGTGCTAAAGGAATTTTTTCCCCCTGGGAAAAAAGGACTACATTCAAGTGAAAATCAGCATGAATTGACACTTTTCTTCTCCCTGTACTACCAGTTTCTTTTCTCTTTTCTCAGGTATGATCCAAAAACTGATACATGGACAATGGTGGCTCCACTAAGTATGCCTCGAGATGCTGTTGGTGTCTGTCTCCTTGGTGACAAACTGTATGCAGTAGGTGGCTATGATGGTCAAACATACCTGAACACTATGGAAGCATATGACCCTCAAACTAATGAGTGGACACAGGTAACTATGCAGTCTATTATATATATATATATACATATACATATATATATTTTTTGTCTATACTGTATTTTGGTAACTGTAAATAAAAATATTAGTATTTGGGAAAAAAAATACAGTATATGAGGTTATTATAGTATATGAGATTATCACAGATGTAAAACTAGCCCTAGGAATTTGTGAAGTATTATGTAGGGAGTTTCCTCTGAAGGCAGGAAAATGTAAAAAAAGACAGAACAAGCAGCCATTAGAAATGTTATGTTGCCACCTTTCAGACAAAATTCTTGTTCTGATCAATTTCTGTATGAAATTAATGTTTTTCATCTTTCTGCATGCAGAAGAAATATCATAAAGGGTATCAAAATAGTTCCGAAATTTTATTTAGTAACCAGCATGTCCTGAAGATCCCTCATATGAAAATGCGTTTATTTTGTGGAGAGAGCCAAGTTCTCATGTCATTCTTAATTCCATTTTCTTCTGTTTGATAGATATTTTGAAATGTTGAAAGACTGTATGTCTTTAATTTTGAAGAGTATATTTGAAGGAATGTGTTTTATGTCACAGTATTGCTTGAAGGAATTTTAATTCATTGCATAGACTTAAAAAGAAATCAACTTATTTCAACACTCTTTGTTATTAGTTCTGTTGCAGACTTGCTGAAAAAAATATTTTTTTTCCACTACTGTAGATGTTTACATCTGAATTACTCACCCTAAATTCTCTCTAAATCTAGTGAAGAAAAGTGCATACTGTGAAAACATGATCTTATCCTAAAATACACATTTAAAATGGGCAAGATGTGTCATACTCAAAAATGCTTATTTCTTCTTATGGTTGTAAAGGGAAGCTTCTGTTGACAAGCTTAAATACAGACACATATAGAAACCCCTTATATATCAGCAGTTCACAAAATTAGTGACAGGTCTAAAATTAATTCCTCTTTTTTCTGTTCTCACACTTTCAAATGAAAGATACCAGATGTGAGTAATTTTTAAAACTACAATGCTAGGTCAGTGTGGGTTGTATTTATTTTTAATGGTTCTGAGCATTTTAGAATAATGTTGACACAGCACTTTGGCAGTCTTTTGCATTGCTTGTTCCTGTTCAGTTAACTTCTATCTGTTTTTCTGCAGATGGCGTCCTTAAATATTGGAAGAGCCGGTGCCTGTGTTGTAGTCATCAAACAGCCATGACTTTGTCAGCACTGCTTAGGATTTTACTGACTGTGAAATTATTATTTTTCTATGAGACAAAGAGAATGATAACTTCACAAGACCAAGGATTTACACAGTGAACACTCTGTTGAGCACAAACTTGGAGAAGTTTGGAAGTGAGAAAGACAAAGTACGTATGTCCTATAAAATCATAAAAACTGTTCACAGTCAGTGAACAAGAAAAAAAACCCAGAGTGTTGTAGGCGTAAATATGTGAATGTGGAGTAGTAAGTTCAGGTTCTCATGAATGTATCCTGGAGAACTGAGTAACCAAGGGAAAGTTCTACACAAGGAGCAGAAAGGAATATGAAAACAGTTTTCATGGCTGCAAGACAACTGCAGAAATATTAAAGTACGTTTAATAATTTTTGAACTGTGTTTTTGGAAAGAGAAAAGTGGAGTGTAATATAATTCTTTCCTGTCCAGGTCTTGCCCTCAAATGGGTTATGGCCTTCTCATTTAAATGGGCAGTTTGATTCTTACTGAAGGGAAGAGGTCAGATGGTCTAGATACTCATAGTGGCTGAGCTGTCACTCTGTAATAGGAAAAAACCCAAAACTAAAAGCAAGCTTTTTTTGTAGCTTCAGATTGTACCTCCTTGCCAGTTTTAACACAACTTATGAGTCCATTAAATGGGAAGACTGTGTGTTTAATTAAACAAATAAACAAATTAAACAAATAAAGCAGTCCTGTGGCTGCACTGCGGCTTTGTTGCAAATATGGGAGACAAAAGAACAGTTTCCTAATTATTTCTTAACCTTATATTCAATTTAAGCATGTGGGCTCTAATCTTGTTGTTTAATGCATCTACTGCATGATGGAAGCTCATGACAAGCTGGAAAATTGATATTGTTCTTTCACTACATCATGTGATGGATGAACCCTGACCAAAACAGTCTATGGAATCTCTTCTAACATTTCAAGAGGAAGAGAAATCCTACATTTTATTTCTCTTTGATGCTCATAAGTGCACAATTTTACCTAATTAGAGCTGCCAATTTGTGGCTTTCCACTTATGACTGAGAAAAAGTGAGTGCGAATAACTGAAAATAGGCAGTTCTGAATAAATGCAAGTGAAATAAGGAAAATTATACCATTTGATCTAATAAAATTCATATGGTAAATATGCTAGTGTCATCTGTTCTTCCCTTTAGGGTTGACAATTTCTGCCATTAGTGATACTTTGAGCTTCTGCTTTGGGAGTAGATTTAACACTGATGCTTTCTGTCTGCTCAGCTGAACCAGTTAGAACCTGAGACCACTAATGGAGTATGAAATTCTGCCATTCAGGAAGGCATGGTTTCTGGGTACAGTTTGACCAAGTATACTTACTTAAAGCCCTGCTGATCCTTTAGGAAACATTTCATGGTTCAAAAGCAGAAATCTCATAATCCTCTGTTACTAGCAATTTTGAGAAGTAATTCTGGTTGCACTAAATACAGTTTCCCAAGTGGAAACCTTTGAAACCATTTGAGATGAAAAATTACCTACAGCTTCGAGCTTGGGGCATTTGATTTGAAGATGTGTCTTTCCTTCTAACAGCATCAGCATGAATGGAGATCTTTGTTTACTGATGCAAACTGAACTTCAGTCTGAAGCCTAAATATATTGGAATAAATATTTTAAATCCTTCTGTATACTAATTTGAAGTCAACTGAAAACTCTTCAACATTAATTTTCCACAGCCAATTGGCTTTTGAATTGAAATTAGTCTTCCACAGACAAGCATTTTTCTCCAATTACAACAAGTTGTTGAGTAAAAGATGTTACCTCTCTAAAGATTTTACTTCACATAAACACAAGCTTTTAAGTCCAAATGAAGATTCTAGAATAATAATTGCAATTAAGTACAAACATTGGCATTCAGTTCTTCTACACAGATACCTAATGAAGTTAGAAATTGAATTTTAATTCTATCTCTAGTACTTTCTACTGATTACATTATATTAATATGTAATAGAAATATGATTGTTCAACCTATATAGTGTTCTTCAAACTTGGATTATTTCCATTAGTTGTATTCTGTGGCAGATTTGTTTTCTGTGCCTTGATCATTCTTATCCTCAGTTTATCCTTTATTTTATTTTTGATTCTCAATTTCCTTTTACACTTTTTCAATTCGCCTTTATTTTGCAAAAATGGAACATGATTCTCATGTGAAATTTTTCAGACTATTCTACTTATGCTAAAAAAAAATAAAATTGTTTGTTTTATTTAGATTATGTAAAATATAGCCACAATAAATGCCAGAATTGGCTTTCATATTCTTTTTATACAACTGCATCAATATGCTCTAGAGTTTCTTCTAGAGAAAATTTATGGAGAATTTGTTATAAAGTTTTGGGGGTTTTTCTTACCATTATGTTTGCCCTTATTAAAAACTACAATAATTTTACCTTTGTTTTCATAGGGAATACATTTAAATCAAAGTAGTCTACAGTCACAGTCTTGGTTTCTATGATTCATTAAGACCCATTTTTTATTTATAAGAATTAAAATCACTTCTGATACACTGTATTGAGTTAACCAATATTACAGGAATTTATAGGAAAAGCTGCTGTCTTTTCAGAAAACCGATAATCTCATGTTAGTGATCTAGCATGTTTTTTTTTTCCTCTCATATAATCTTGAAGTTCACATAATCTTGAAATCATACTTGAGAATTGATTTCAAAGTGTGAGAATCAGAGTGGAATCAGAGCTGCAACAAATATTAATTTCAGTGAATTCAATAACTAAATTCCTCAAAATTCTGCTTTTTTGTTTTGTATTTAATATTCTAAGTATATTCTCAAATGTTAGCTTTTTCTCTATCTTTCCAACTTATTTTTTCAAGAATGTCAACCAGTTTTACCAGAAAGTCTCTGTTTCACATTGGCCTGGATTTATACATGGCAGTTATATGTACTTTTTCTTATTGTTGCCTCTGGCACTGAACTGGTAGGAGTGCAGTAGATTGAGATTCCTCCCCACCCCCTCCCCATCAACTTTAAAGTTCTTTCATCAGCTTGGCAAGCCTATGACCAAATTTGCTTCTTGAAGTGCTTACAGAAGCAATATGTGAAAGAGAAAATAAGTGAGTTCCCCAGAAGAGGAAATTGTTACAGCTGTGACAGTGCTTTAAATATTTATTAATAAAAGTATTAGAGAAATCGTAGAAGAAATTACATTTTTTCAGGGCTTTAATTCGTTACTTAAGTAAACAAAATCAAGAAAAATACCATGGCACATTATGTCTCTTTTTCAAATTAATTAATCTTTCTGATTTAATTCCTCTCAAAACGCTAGATAGTTAAACTTCAAGAATAATTTTCTAGACAAGGTTTGAGGCTGTATAAATAGGGAATAATTGAAGTTGAAATCAATAGAAAAACTAATCAGAAAAATAGGTAAATGTTTTCATAGGACACTTTTGGTGTGTTTCTACAAATACTGTAGTGCTAAGAAATCCATTTTGCAAAATAAATATTAATCTTGTGATTCCCTCTTGCTTCTGGAACTATTGATTACCGTGCAGTTTTGGATCTTTCCTTTTAGTTATTTTTTACATTTACAGTTCTTGGTTATTGACAATGATGGATGCTAGAAATGTAATCCCTATTAGGAAATATCTGCATAGGAAAATGTAATTTAATAGCTATTATTTATTGGAGTACTTTATTATTGAAATTATGTGATGCAGTTTTATTGAAAAGTTTTGCATTGAAATCAGTCAGAAATAAGGCAATAAAAAATCTGAAGGTAAGAAAATTGTTGCTTTGGCTTTAATTACAGCTGTTCAATACATAATTTTGTATGTGTTCTTGCAATCAAAATACTAATATTGTTTAAAAAAGCCTGTAAATTTTAAAAAATCCCTTTGCATATAGTACAGACTTTTATTCATGGGAGTTCCTGTCTCATAATTTTACTCTAAGCTAACATTAACTGATGTAAGGGAATGATTTTGGCATAGACAAAGGATTTTTTCCTTAAGTACCGTTCTCTTCTACAGACAACTGCCATAAATTCACCATTATTTTAAAATTACCTATGTTAAAATATATCTAGAAAGTTCTAGCTATTATTCAGATAGGTTTCAATATGTTTAGAAGGCCCAGATAAATTCCATTAAATATATTTGTCAATGACTTAAGAACTTTCCAATTACTTCAATAAAAATAACTCACAAAATAATTTGAAATTATGTAAGTTTTAATGGCTCAGACCTTGATGTCAATGGGCAAACACTAGAAACACTGCATTCTTATTATGAATGGAATACAGTTTTTTCACAATGGAATTCACCTTCTAGAAGACTTTCTTTATTACTGTGCTCACAAGAACTGGGCAGTACAAAATGTGACCTATCTATGACTTTACATTAGTTATTTCATGAGGAATAAGTAGAGAAGGCAAAGGATTTAAAAATCTCTTTTAACTGTTATCAAATAACAATATTACTTTACATGTAATTACATGTAATATTGTGTGAACTTAGACATTTGATTGTGTGCCTGTATGGAATTTGATGGTACAAACCCAAGAATAAAACTGTTTGCCTAGATCAAAATCACAGCCTGGAACAGGACACGGTGCACTTTTCTGCTTTTAGCATCTCCCATACATACACCTGTGTTTAGATTTATCTGTTCACAATCCAGCTGCACATTTTCTCTCTGTACAATACTCCTTTCTTGCTTTTCGTCCCTCCCCATTCCCATTTTCTTCTTATATTTGAGAGGCTTCCTACCATTAGGTACATTTTCACATGGAAATTTTTCTGATGAAAGCAGTGAGTATATTAGTACACCATACTGGTAACCAGTATATGCAAATGGATGTGTGTGACCTAAAAAGGAAAGGCTCATTTTCTTTTCCAAAGTAAAATTTTGATATGTCTTCAGTCTTTTAAAGATCTACACACTGGACAAAGAAATGTAAACTTTCTAAAAATGTAAACATTTTTAATAGGTAGCTTCCAACTATTCACAGATCACTCCAAATTTGAAAAACTGTGTGCTTAGTCATGCACAATTTATGATGATCCCAGTGCTGAAGTCTTGATCTCTTGTAGATGTTCATGTTTGTGAATGTGTCTCATTGTATCTAGTTTTTTAGGGACAGAGAGACTCCTCAAAATCATTAAATCAGCAGAAGTTTGATTTCCACATGTAGGACTGCTGCTGTTGGAACTTAAACCATATAGAAAAATACTAGCACAGGTGAGAAATGTAGTAGCAGGGAACAATACAGCCTCAAGTCATTGGCTTGCACAGGGTTGCAAAAGTAGTGAAAGCTGAGGTATAAGCAACCTGCACTTTGGTAACCCCTTTATTTTCCCAGATTTTCTATGAAGACATGACCCTTAAAAATTGAATAATAATAGTAATGATAATGATAATAATAAATCTCTTACAGAAGTCTAATATTCCTTAGAATTTGGTCTGCGAACCAGGTCCATGCTCAGTCTTCTTCACTTGGATGGCTAGGTGGTATGTTAAATCTAGTATCCTTACTGAATTATTTCTCATGTCCCCAACAAAGTGGACTATCTTTGATGGCCTCCAGGAAGAAATATTGTTCCAAAGGTAAGATATTTCAATTAAGTGGATGAGCATTCAGTTTAGTCACCCCTGCATAAGTGTCTAATACCATCTGAGATGCCCAAAATTATCTATGTCATCCACACTGGACTGGCAGATATGGCAGAGATAAAGTTATGGAATGATAACAGAAGTTCAAATGGGAAGCTGTCATTCTAGATGATGTTAGATACTTTTTTGTAGGCAAATACAATCCACAATCCCATATATGTGTGTGTGTGTGTGTATGTATGTATATATGTATGCAGTGCCATTAGTTATTTGAAGGTGGCATTCTGCAACTCACCTGTGTGTGGTAATAAAGGCTGAATTTAAAAATATTTTATTTCAGGTAGCTTAATCTTGAAAATATTAACTTTGATTGTCCAGTGAATGGTACATATAGGAGTGATTGCACAACCCATTAATTCTCATTAATACTGGCAAGTATGGGAAATGCTAACTTGGAGAGACCTTCTTTATAATGAAAATTAGCTTTTGTGCCACTTCAGTCAAAAATTTGTCCTGTAAGAAACTCCCTTACTCAGCAGTTATTGAAAAATTCACCTACAGTAGTTGCTATTGCCTAATGTAGGCTTTTTTGGGTTTGTTTTTCTGTGTAACAGTAAAATGATTCTGAGTGCAGTTCTGTAAGGATTAGTGTGACATATTTCAGTCACATAGTCAACAATCTCACGTATAGATACAGTGAGGAAGCAGAGAACTTTTGAGTTAGGATTTTGGGTCTTTTTCTTGTTTCTACACCTGTATATTTTCCAGGACATCAATTAATTTAAAATGGTCATTTATTCCTTATGAAAGAAAAAGAGAAAGAAGACTTGCAACAGCAGAATGAGTGAATAAATGTCCATTTCATAAGAGTGTTCTCTAATATATATATCTACTTTGTAAATGTCCAAAAGCTTTTTCTTATTGCAAGAATAGCAAAATCAGTATTTCCAGGACATGATTAGTCTCATTCTAAAGGTGAAATAAATCACACTTTAAAAGTGTGTTTCTCTCCATTGACTGCAAAGGTCCCTAAAATGACTAGTTCAGACAGAAATACTTAAGCTGGATAAGATGAATCTCTAAACTCTAATGAATGCATAGAAAGAACTGACCATACATTTATTTCAAATAACTATGGCAGAAATTTAATTTAGAATATAACTGCAAAATTCAACTATGCACCAAACGAATCCAATATCCCTGTTCTGAAATCAAACCCTGTTATAATAATTTTGAGCTTCCAAATGACATGCAAAGAAATTAAATAGAGGTCTTTGTTAACCTAGAAAGAGAAAAAATATTCAGAAAATCGTAACTGCTGGTCCTCGTTACCTAAGGTTTAGATATTTTAGATTTCAGGAATAAGGGAGCAATTTAATAAGCTGCAAACGTGTCCGTATAATTAGACTTTAGAAGCTTTCAGAACATAAAATAGGATTATTTAAAAACATAGGATTGTTGCAATCAATGGGTATCAGTTATTCCAGGCCCTTGTGTAGGAAGAGAAAAACTGGAGAAAAACAGACACGTCCCACGAGATGGGTCATCTCATCCAAATAAAGGCATACCAATAAATCACCTGCTTGAAATGTGCAGTTTTCCTCTTTGATTTAAAAGGGTGCCAATAAGACTAACCCAGATTTAGACACCTAAATTAGTAGAAATCCCAACAATGAAGTGTATAAAAATGCCAATATGATGTTAGAAATTGCTTGACTTTCCTAAAGTTTTATCCATGTTATCATATACCTTGCAAATAATTTACACCATGCTACATATTCTTTGACAGCTCTATGTATATAAATATTATATATTTTTTGTGATTAAATACAACTTTTGACACAACAGATCTATTGTACAGCATTTGTACGTAAATTTATTTGTGTTTTTATGCAAACTCATGATCTTCGTGCAATTCTGAACAACCAATGGATTAATTGTTCATTTCATTACAAATTGTGAATGTTTATAGCACCTTTTAAAATCACAGACCATTTTATTTGCCCTTTAAAATCAGATGTTTACTTTTATTCCATCTTGAAAAATTGTGGCTATATTTTATATAAGATATTTTTATGTAACATGTTTATGTGTTTGGTACCTTGCAGAAAAATACGTCAGCATTCTGCTGGAATGAGATTACACAACACAGAATCTTTGAAGAATACATTTTCCATGTCAGGAAACTAGCATATGTTTGGTTCTGTTTGTCTGACTTTAGGGAACTGACTCAGAGTCATTAAAAGTATATATATAAAGAAAATTAAACCAAACTTTTCAATGAACTTTACTTGTTTGACTGCTGTATTTCCCTTCTTCCCTCTTAAAAAGCAGCTATAAAAAAATCTCAACCAAATAAATAAACAGACACCTTTTATGTCCTTTTTAATTTCAGTGTATTAATTTATATTTTCATAAATTATAATTAATTGTAAAATTATAATTAGATGGAGGAAGAGCTGCAGCCAAAATGGCACAGAAATCACTGTTACACACAGATTGAAGGTCTTCCATAACTTAGGCAGGCAAAAAAAAAAAAAAGTAATAAGTTTTCTAAAATGGTCTAATCAACACACAGTGTCAGCAGATTTATGCTAATGGATGACTCATTCTTTAACTAAAAAGCTTCTGCCTTCACCTTGCATACCAAAAGAACTTGTGTTGGAATGTGGCTGATTGCTCTGCATAAGAGACTGGCAACTGAGGGCTGTCTTCTCTGCAAGTGGGACATAGTTAAAGCAGTAATGATGTGGTTAACAGCATGCCATAAATATGAACCTTCCAGTGCCATCATATGAAAGGGCAACTGTTTGCAGATGTATTATAGAACTTTTGTGTCAAATTGGTCCAGTATGAAGTTTTGAAGTTTTAATTGAAACAAAATTGGTATTTAAGAAGTATCTTGGGATGTTGAGGTATGAGTATATGTAGTATGGCAAGGGACTACAGGGCAAAATAAGCGTACAATTGTTTGGAATGTAAGACAATAAATGCATTAGGAAAATGTATAAATATCATTGTAAATACATTCAATTAAGCTGTCCTAAGTTTTGCAATATTTGCAGAGCAGTTTACTGAATGTTATGCTTTTACCATGATTCTGTTATATCTTGGACATGTGTGTATAGAATGCAATTGATGACAATAGAGCACAATGTTAAACTTGTAACCTGACTTTGTTTAACACAATTTGTTTCTAAGAAATTTGAATCTTGAAAATGTCACTGTGCAAAAATAAATATGCCTGGTTTTATGTGTTGCAGAGGTGATTCTTTTACATGAATATGGTAACACAATCAGGGGTCTAGCTTACGTATTTTAAACCTGCCCATAGGCAGTTTCCCCACAGGGCGAGCATCTGATTAAAAAAAAAAAAAAAAAAAAAAAAATGAAGAATTAACCATATATNAAAAAAAAAAAAGACACTGATGAATATTAACATTTGTCATTTGTTCTTTTCTTAAGTCAGACTATCAAGACTATAATGGAATGACAAATAACATCATCAACAGTTCAGACTTCCAAGGCTTTTGTTAATCTCTTTTTTATAGGAAACATAATGAAGGAACTTCTCTCCCTCAAAAAGAAAAAAAGTCTACATGGATAGCTGTGTAGTTCAGGATTTAACTAGAGTAAGAGACATGATCTGGAAGTGAATTTGGATGCTGTTTAATTTGATGATCAACAAGAAAATAAATTCTTAGTGGACACAAATACACCTATTCGGACAAAACAGCTGTTTTGAATCACACACATTTGGAATGGTTTAGTATTTAAAATGTTAACCTGGGATATAAAATAAATCTTTATTATAGGACCTAGGAACAATTCATATTTCTTGGGTCCACCTGTAGTACATTCCGGGTTTATTCTGAATTAATCTTACAGTGAGTCCCAGCTGCACTCTACCATATGGGTAGAGAGTTCATATTGACTGAGATTCAATCCATTTGTTTTCCCCATTTTCATGTATTCCCTGTTCTTAAAATGCATCCCCTCACTCTGTGAGTATGTATGGATTATAATATATACTTAACATATATGGAATTTATGAGAAGATACACTAAAATATGTTGCGGAAGATATGAGAGGGATGCATGACAGATAGGTTAAAAGTTCTTCCAAAGTCAAATTTGAACAAAGACTCCTGAAGCATGAAGAATGCCTGTACTAGAATTTTCATTAAGTAATTTCAAATTCCTTATAGAGACAAATACTTTAAACATGATTGCATCGATAAGCACAAAATTTGAATAACTCATATCAGACATTCTGTGGTGGACAGATTAAATGAAGAAACTTTGCTGAGAACATACTTCTCTTTAACATTTATCTTAATGTATTTTGGTTAAGGGCTGAAGTGTCAAATTTCTTTTTTATAAGAGATGCTAGAAAATATTTAAGCAAGAAATTCTCTTTGTATTCAGCTGAGTTTAACTTTTGACACAATGAACCTTTGCCATGTAAATTACTTTTTTCATGGTCTCAACATTTCTCTTGAGTAATACAGAGTCAAACACTGAGTAATGGTTTCTAATCTAAAATAATGAAAAGGAACTTGTCAAAAGTGGCCACAAACTGCATTCTACATCATGTAATTTTTGATCTGCCAGTAAAGTACATGGTCGAACCTGTCTGACATGTTAACATAACTTTCCTGAAAAAATATGCTGGAGGTTGAGCCCTGATAACTGTATTTCAGGTCATAAAGATCATGTAACAAGAGTCTTAGAATTAAAAAAACACATACTCCTGTAGGAGAGATTTTATTTATTGAACAGAAATACTGAATTATTTAATACGTTATGGTTCAAGATTAAGTTTTGAATCGCCACATGAAAATGTAAGACCTGGAAAGAAATCGCTTTTATGCCTTCTTATTCCTTACTCCTTTTCTCTTCCCACGTTTCATCCTACAGCTTTCTGTCCCAATCACATGATCATTCCTTCCTTCTAATAAGTGACACTGGTTCCTATTTCCCTTCCTTTTCCAATTTTCTTCTTAATGTTGTATTCTACCTAACCTCTGGGAACTTAATTTTTCTAACTGATTCTTTTTATTGTGAATTGCAGTATCTCCTTCATGCCCCATTTATCTGGAACTCACAGTTTTCTTCTTCCTCTCAGTACATTTCCTCTAACTTCCTCTTGTTTGAGTACAGATACATCATCAGGAAGCTCTGCTTACATTGTATTGGAAACTGTTATATTACAGCCATCTATCCTTTAAAAGTCTTTCTTTTTGACCAGTTATAGGCACTGAGAAATTATATTTATTTTTATGAAGATTAATTATTAGTAGTCTTGACACACAAAAAAGAAAATAGTCACTAATTATACAATCATAAAAGCCTTTTTCCTTCACACTGTCCAGAGGTAAATGACCCATGATGCACAACACATTGCATAGTTTCTCTGTCAGAAAGATTTCATATGTGTAAAAAACAAACAGTTATTACCGTGTCTGTGCATTTTCCTCTGATCATCGTGTTCAATGAAGTATTGTTTCATGCTGGATTAGTTACAAGGGGATGGACAGGAGGATTCAAAATCTACAAGGGATCGTTATTAGGCACAGTGACACTAAGGTGGAGACAGACTATGAGCACTAGCTGAAAAGAGAAGTCAGACTCTATCAGTAAACAACAAAGAGAAAATAGTTATTTACAGGATAATACTGATCAAATGAAAAATACATTTAAAGTAGTTAAGAAAAAAACTTTAGAAATAAGATCTTTAGGTAGGAGAAGACTAAATTATAGAACTATTGTTCAACAAGATGCTTAGAAGTTAACTGAAAATTGATAAATAAACTCCAAAGGATATAAAACGTGTTATTCCTGTCTCAAATCATCTTACTCCTGCTGCCACATGTTAGCCAGGCCCTCATTTGTTCTAAGAGGACTCCTAGCACTTTGTTTACTTTTGTTTTACTTTGAAAAGTAAATAACGGGAATAGGAAGAACCTAAAGCTGATGTAATTTGTTACAAATTTTAAATGTAAATGAAGATTTTCAATATAATAACACCCTCTCTAGTAACCTCCACAAAGTTCTCTGTTACACACTTTTCACAGCAAGGTATTTTTCTTGCTTCAAAAAAGCAGAAAGAAACCACATTGGTATTTTGACCCAGGACTGAAAGGATTGAAAAAAGTGTTACTTTGTGAATTCATGATGCTATACTATTTGTAACCTCATGTTTAACTTTGACATTTGCTATACTCATCAACCTTGCACGTGGTGCCCAAACTATGATGAGAGAATTTCACTGAACGCAATCTCCACATTGCTGCAAATGTGTCATTAAGCAGCAAGGAATTAAAGGTTCATTGAGCCAGAGAAAGAGAGCATGAGCACCAGTGTGAGAAGGAATATGACTTTTTAATCTATTTATCTAGGCATTCATCATACAAAATTTCTGGGGTTTGGCTCTGCATAAGATGTTTTATAGATTACATTTTGTAGTTTATGATCCTTTAACATTAAAAAGGTATTAGGCAAAATAACCATCATTAAAATTTAGTCCTGGATCTTCCCATTTTCAGCATTTCCTCTCAGCTAATTTAGGTAGTTCTAATCACTTGCATGCTGATTGGCTTTTTACCCTGCTTAGATTCCTGATCCTGGGCAGCTGTAGGTACATAAGCTTATATGTACAACTGTTCTGGTCACTTATATTCTTGCTCTACCTCCTCTACAAATTACTTAAAGGCAAACATAACATATTTAACTTTCAGGAGATTTATTAATAGAAGTTCTAAGGCATTCTAACACAGTCCTACAGACCTGCACTCGATCAGGAGAAATTCATGTATTACCAATAGATATTGCAAAAATCTATTCTTAGCAAATTACATAAAAAAACTCTATGTCTTTCACTGTAGATGTGAAGATTAAAGTTCATATACTATTAAGTAGCCTGACAATTTCATAAATGGATGAGAACAGGGAAAAAATTGGCAGATTAATAACAAGTAAAGGGCTCTTCTCTTTTATTCATTCTGTCATATCTTTTGCCAAGTGAATATTTCTTTTATTTTACACACATATTTTACTCTTCCATTTCATTAGTTTATGTTTTTTGAGTTGGTTTTCATAGGTGGCAAATATTTCCATTAAGAAGTGAGTGCAATATCTTACATAATATGTTGCACTTGACTGATTAAAAGGGTTCATATTACATAACTGTTTCTCACTAATTATATGTTACTAGGTCATTCCAAAGTCCTTTATGTTCTCATTCTGCCACAAAAGGCTGATGAATACCCAGACTAATGGATGCTCCTTCATGTGATCTATGATATACTTAAGATATGTCAACAGAAACTGGCTAGAAAGGTGATTCGTATATTAATTTCCTGATATTTACTCAGTGTGGTGTAAATAGAGAAGTCATATAATAGGGTATTTACATCCATGTTACTGTTTTTAACTTTTCATTGCAATTGTGTGAAATTCTCCAGCATTTAGAAATCCTCTAAGAGAATACTGCTTGGTTCAAGTTTTTATGATACACATCTGAAAATCTTGTATAGCTTGAATTATGTCATCTTTTACTCTTGTGCTTTACTTTCAAAAATGTGATAAAACTCTCGTACCAATTTAACATTAATGCTTGCAATAGCAGCGATCATTTCAGAGGGAAAAAAAAATAGTAGTAGACCATGTGCATGTTGATTCCAAATGACAGAATGCCATAATGGTCACAATCATTTCATAAGCCATTGTATCAAAAAGCAGAAAGAATTTTGTTTAATTTAAACAGAAATTATTAAAAGTATGCCAACAATGTAAGATAAGTAGCTGAATGCTTTTAAAAGCTAATACAAGACAAAAACTTTGGTATGACAAGCTTTGCTATCAAAGTCAGTAATGAATACTGAATGGGCTTCTGATGCATGAAATACACAATACATGGGAAAAAACCCATGTCAGTCATTCTCATTTCAGTTAGTTGCCTTGAACTAAGAAAAGAAAAATGTAAATTGTGTAAGATGAGCTCACTACTTATTCTGTACATGAAAATGACCTGGATATGATAAGTTTGATCATAATCTTTTCAAAGAATATGTTTACATAAAAACTAATAAGACCATAAAGATGAGCTTTTTTTTTCCGAATTTCAGGACCAGTTTCTTAAACTGAATAGTAATGTTGCCACAAGCTTTAATATAGTTGTAGATTTTAATGTAGTTTTATATAGTTTTATGGTCTCTTGCATTTGAAAAATAGCTTGTAACCCCTGTACCAAATACTTAGGCTAGATTTTAACCTCGTTGTCACATTTTTGAAGCCTGTTTTTGTGCTAAGGGGGAGATATTAGGCTGTATTCAGATAGCTATTAGAACATGTTATAGTCAAAATACAATATTGTTTAGTCATAGTATAAAGATGAGGTTAGAGGGTACTGGACGGACTCCAAATAGAAGACGTAATGCGATGAAGATGAGAGTGGGGGGAGGAAGGAGTGGTCTTGTGACCACTGACTCAGTTCCAAAGGGGTGTGTCAGGGGGGTGGTTTGAGATAGTTTGTAGGATGGACAAGTTAAGGATTGAGTATATTTTCTAGATAAGATAGTTAAGTAGGGTAATAAATTTGTAGAATTCTGTATGCCTGGTGCATGCGTGTTATGGATTGCTATAGCTAAACTTTTAGTAAAGGATCTTTCTCTGCCTTACCCTGTCATGGAAGTTTTCTTCCTAGGAACTCCAGGCAACAGTAAGATATCAGACAGTGCTCTCCCTGGTGCTACTGCAATAGAGAAAAAGTAAAATATCATATTTTTGACCTGAGTGTGATTGATGGATCAAACAGAAGTCTTAACATTATAGCAGTTGCTAGATGCTTTTGTGGAAACTATAGGAGATCTCAAAAACCCAAAATTCTTTCCGTACAGCATTTTCTCAAGACAGTAAAGGAATCATTATAGGAGTGACAGTGAGCTATCAGGAAATGTGGTTATTTAAAATATGTATTAAAGAAATTTATTCTATTTTTTAGACCTTTTAGACATATTGGCCATAGGGTACTCCTTGTTATAGACTAAAACAAAAGAAAATTAAGGAATAACTACAGTAAATTAAATACTTAAAAATGTAAATTGAAAGTCACATTGGTATGTGCACTTGCTATTTATAAAATTCTATAGTAAGAGTCCTACAGAAGAAGAAAAAGAAGTATACAAAAAAAATATATTGTTTTAGTCAATGATTATCTTTCTTTCCACTCCTAAAACAACTCTCGTCAAATCAGCCCTTTTCATAATCCTTTTCCGTCTTGTGTTCATTATCTCTGTCCTTCTCTCTCTTAGGTCTTCAGTCTTCTATTCCTACAGTCTGTCCTTATCAGTAAGAGTAAAGTTAATTCCTTCTACTTATATTCTGCTCTGAAACTCCATAGTCCACAATTACCCTCCCTTCTTTCCCTGTTCTTTTCTCTAGTGTTTCACTTTAAGTCTCTTCTTCTTTAGTTCATTAAAATTAAGAGGTGGAGGGAAAGTATTCTTCAAAGCAAACTTCCTTTTTAGGTTGAAAAGGAAGAAATAATAATACATCATAGGATCTAGCCATGTCTGAAGGCTGTCTGAAAGTGATTTTTTGCATTAGGAGAAGTAATTAAGATAATTAGGGAAAGAGGAATAATGGTAGAATTCTTTCTTTCTCTTTACTATCCATAAAGGAAGTCTAATTAAATATCTCAGAAACACTGGTATGATGCAGACAACTAAACTTTAGTGAGATGAGTACTGCATAAATGTCAACTTTTATACTAAGGTTTGAATTTAAAAACAACATAGTGCCTATATTTAATAATTAAATTAGTTAAATTTGACATCAGATCTCTTGACTCAGAGCAAGTTCTCATTTCAGTCATTTACAGTAATGAAAACTGACAGTCATAAAATTAGTCTCCAGAAATGTTCCTACAGTAAGATAATGACAAGTAGAAATTTACGTGCAATGATTTGTAAACTCATGCTTCTATGATTTAGATCCAGTATTACTCTGTCCTTGATATTACGTCCTCTTCCAAGTAATGAATGGCTCAGCTGCTCCACTTGGAGGGCAAATGTTCCTGATGAAAAATTTTTCATAACAACAAATTTTATTACATGAGAATAGAGTATTTAAAGGGAGATATATACCTTAAAAATAACCCTAAATATAGTATTATTGCATGTCCATAACAGGTACATTGTCTTTTATATTTTTGTTATAGAAGGGATGAAAAAAGTTCCTTTTTCTTGTTGTAAGAGATACTTAAAAAGTGAGACCCCCTTATGGAGAAAATCTGCTTTGGTAGAGACAGTCATGCAAGGAACAAAACTTAATCCCACTGAGATGAAAGGAAGGAGATTATTATACCTAGGACTTGCAAGTGAAAACCTAGGAGATGCAGATGTATGAGATCCACATAGGTTCCAAAGAATCAGGATACTATTGTTTTACTCAAGGAAGAAGACAATGACTGGAAACTAAAAGTTTTCAGATCAAAAGCTTTGTCCCTCTTTGGAATTTCAGTTTAGACTGCAATTGCCACAGTTTAAGTTTTCACTGGGAGAATTAAGGTGACAACCAGTAGGGGAGAATTTAAAACATGGCTACTCATCTATAACAGAGAGATGAGAAAGTTGTTATGTGAAGGTGTCTGAAAAGCTGACATAGAACTTCTATAACAGTGCTGTAACAGCCTCAGGCATTCTCTCTCCTGCTGTAATATCATGGAGGCTCACAAGACCAGAACACCAAAACTTGTGGAACACAGTATAGGAGCCTCTCCTGGCTATTTTTTCAGTAGGACCTTGAAATATGGATCAGATAAACACTGTCTGAAAAGGCTAAGAGGTCAGAACAGGTATTATTTGGGATTATTTTTGGTTTGCTAACATCCCTGAAACCAAGCCTAATAGCAAAATGTTAAAATAAAAATAAGTAAATATTTGTTTGTAGAATTCAACTGCAGTTCATATAAATAATTTTCTAAGATAAATGTGAGGGTATATGAGGAAAAAAACATGCCTAGATTTGCCTATACTTTAGATTAATCCCAAGTATTTCAGATTTCATAAATATTTTTCCATAGTTAAAACTAGTAAGAAGAGATCTACTTTTATTGTAAAGATTTAGAAAATATTTAATGTCATGATGCCTGATAGGCAAACTTATATGTAACTAAAATATCTTGTTCATCAGGTACTTACTAACTGGCAATGTCTTCATAATGTCTTTTGGGTTTACATACTCTTAACATATAATAGCTTGATTAACTTGACAACAGCCATGCAAATTTCAGAGTCTCTGACTTCACAATTAAGCAGGCAAATCACATTTGTAATCATTTGCGGATTTTTTTTTTGTTGTTCTTCTTCTCTAACATACTTTTTAAAAAATATTGAAACCAGTGCAACTTGAGTCGAAGAGTGCCTTGTAACTATGCCCTCATCTCCCTTCATTTGCTGCCACATAAATTTTCTTTTACATCTTATTACCTTTGTCCTTCATAACCTTTATCTCTGCAAAGAAGTACATTCTCCGTTAATAAGGAGTAAAAATTGAATACAGTTCCTGTGAGTTCCTGATCATCCTGGACATAGCCCTACATATAAATGTGGATTTAATACTGCTGCAGTTCACTGAACATCTGAAAAGATAAATGTTCCCTACATAGACTACTATGATGACTTTGACATTGCTGGACATACATTTCCCCAGTAGTGACATTCACTGAGGAGACAAAAGAAGGATTAAACATTATAATTGTACTTTGACAAGAACATATGACTTCTGGGATGGATTAAAACTCCTGCAGAGGATTTTGCTACTGTGTCTGACAATACTGCCTCATGAACTTTTATTCTGGGTGCCTTTTTCTTTTGCAGCAAAATGATGCATGAAGAGCTCTGAACAAACATTTATCTCTATTCCAAGGAAAATATACTGCCAGTTCATGAAAGGTTATCCAGAGTTTTTCACTGCTCAGCAGAATTTGGTCATCTTATCTGACCTTACAGCAGGTCATAGATTCTTACTTTTTACCCTGAGTGACCTCTTCTTCTGCCTATAATCCTGGATAACTGAAATTTAGGAGTTTTTGTTTTGTTTTTTTTTTCTCCTGCCGTGTAAGTCTGAATTGCAGAAGTCCATGATAGACTCCATTAAGATGATTTGCCAATCTACAGGTAAGCCAAATTTCTCTGGGCATATTAATCACACTGGAAGTGTTTAAAATCAAGCTGGATGAGGCCTTGTTGCTACTTGATTTAGTGAAAGATGTCCCTGACCATGGCAGGGGTTTTGGGACTGGAAGGTCCCTTCCAACACAAACCGTTCCATGATTTCATGATCATTTATCTCTGATTCGTGCTGGAAATGAACTATTTACAGTTATCTATGAACAGAATGACATATAAATATTTGCATACAATTTTCTCATTTTATGTTTTCATAATTTTGTGGTTGGTAAAAAGATGTTTTGATGGATTTTTGGATGTTTGTTGGTTTTCCTCTTCTTCATAGCATTATAGGTATTACAAAATCTTTTTAAAGAGTCTTGAAAATTTTAATGAGATTGAGTAAGAACTTCTTCATTATATTTCTGAAAATAAAACTTTTCTGTCATTATTAAGTTATTCAAACTCCTGTTAATCAAACACACAAACACAAAAATCATCATTGCAGAATGCATTTTGATTAGTCTCAGGATTTCTGAATAGATAGTGAATCAAAGCGTTCAGACACAGCAACTGTGCCGTGGGTGGGTTACAACGAGCGAGAATAGACGTAAACACATCAACGTGATGCAGGTCTGATTCCAACTTTATTTGAAAACTCTACTGGTATATATACCTTTTTTCTACAGAACACACGTTTCTATATGCAAAACCATTGGCTCTAAGTTACAGTCTATCAACCTTAATTCGGGAGGTCATTGGTTAATGATTAGGTCACTGTGTCTTTTGTTATTAGCTGTTAGAATTCATTATCTCTCTTTTTCTCACTACAAACTTATCTCGTTCTCATGGTTTCTTGGTCTTTTTCTCAGCTCGCTTAAGTAAACACTGACCCTTGAGTTAATGAATCCCACACAACTGGAAAAGAAATCTTTGATCACAGAGAAATACACCCACACCCATGCTTCAGGTTTGTTTGAAGGAGATACTTTGAGAGTCATACACTAAGAGGAAAAAAAATCATTTCAGCTGTGCAACTTCAAATTTTCTCTAATATAAATCAGGTCTTCACAAATACTAAACTCCCAAAAGACAGAAAATGCCTTTTGGCCAAGAAAATTTATCTCCACCTTGACAGATGGAACTAAAAATAATAAAGTTTTACTTGTTAAGCAGCAATATTATGTTACTGCCCCCACCTACAGACTGATACTATATTAAAAATAAATTATTTATATTAAAGCAGTATTCATGGCAGGTGGGTTTTTTGTTGTTTGCAGTTTTTTGGTTTTCTTTTTTAATCTGAAAATCTGATGAAATGACAGATGTGTAAATACTCAAGCTATATACATTACTCAGACCACTTAGGAGCTACTTATGTCAGTATGTTATTATGTACATAAATGATACACATTGTTATCTAGCAATTCGATACTGTTAAAGCTCAAGACAATTTCTAACATGTTTGAAGTCCACTTAAAACATTGAAAAATTGATGCATAATTCAATATTTTATGAATCATTCATATTTCAGCACCTTATTTCTCCATCCATAGGGGTTGTAGGAAATGGGAAACCCAGCAAGAAAGTAAACCCTTTTTTTTGAAGCAAAGATCAATGAGGTTAAGAATCATATACCCATATTTCGTCCATGTTACAAAGGGAGCAATTGAATTAAAAAGAAGTCAGGTATTTTCTTAAGGTGATACCAGGACATAAGTCAGCAGCAATGCCCCAGCAATACACAAGACCAAGAGCATCCTGGGCTGCATAAGGAGAAGCATTACGAGCAGGATGAGTGAGGTGATCCTTCTGCCTTGGTGAGACACATCTGGTGTGCTGGGTCCAGGTCTAGGCTCCCCAGTGCAAGGGAGACATGGACATACTGGAGGACAATCAATGGAGGGACACTGAGATCATTAAGGACTGGAGAATTTGTCACCTGAGGAAAGGCAGAGCAAGCTGAAACTATTTCTTTGGGAGAAGAGAAGGTTCAGGGTGTCTTATCAATATGTATTAATAGTTAGTGGGAGGGTCTAAAGAAGGCAGAATCAAGCTGTCCTCGGTGGTAACCAGCAACAGGAGAAAAAGCAAGGGACTTATACCGAAATATAAAATATTCCACTCAAACACAAGGAAAAAAAATCAATGAAAGGATAGTCAAACATTGGAACAGGTTGCATGGAGAAGTTTTGCATGCCCCTAAGTTGTCATGAGTAATATTTTGCTGCCTTACTGATTTGCATTCCCTCTTCCTTTGCCCACATATGCAGCAAGCCACTTCAGGCATTTCTTAATCGATTTTCCCTAGCATAGTTATCTTTCTTTTAAGTAAGAGACTTTCAGATCTGAGTTCTTACCAATCCCTGCTATAACTGCTGAAAGCCACAGTATTGATGCATTCACTACTAATCTCAAATGCACTGAAAAAAAATAATGTTCTGTTTCTATCAAATCTCACCCAAACTGAGTGGAAACTCATGAATTAAATCTTTCTGCAGCTCATTTTCTACTCTGCAAAAATGAAAATAATGCTATTACAAGACAATACATGAATATTGTTAAGATAGGATAATAGATTCTAATCACATGGTGATGGCAGACAGAAAAATTCAGCACAAAATTTGCAATTTAGTTTTTTTTTAACAATTTCCATGGAAAGTCTGGACAGGAAAGAAATAGGAAATAATGTTAAAGATTAATCAGTTTGACAAAAAGAATAATGAATAGTTCATTTTTAAGTCCACACTACCCTTTCATCTGCTGTGAGTATACTGGGAGCTCTCTGAAGAAATATAGCCAATTAAGTAAGTAAAGACTGCATTTTAATGCAAGAGCAGGATGGTAAAACAGTGAATTGAAATTTCACAAGCCTTCACATTTAACATTAACTTTGGTATTTCATGTCTATTAAGCACTTGACCCAACAAGAAATTTAATTTGTTTAAGATGTTTTTAAAATGCTTATACAGTCTGCAACAAACTTACTTCCTTATGTTGTATTTGGTATTTTGTAAACATTCCCAAACATGAAAGGGTTTCTCTTTCTTGCTTTATTATCAAATTATTATTATTTATTGCCTGACTTCTTTTCTTTATGTCTTGTTTCTTTAGGGGTGTTTTGTTTGGTTGGTTGGTTGGTTGGGTTTTTTAATAGGCAATTTTTGTTTGTTTGTTTGCTTGCTTGCTTGCTTGTTTTTCCTAAAATATATATCATGTATATCTTAGGATAGTTATGGCCTATTCTATGCATCTTCTTTGCATCTGCAGTAAACTGGAAATGCACAGGTTATCACACATAAAAATTAGGTTTTATTTTCTTACATATTTCAAAGTTTACAAAATAACTGGAAAAAAAAATAATACTTTTAATAGGTAAATGTTTAATAACTTTGAAAATAGAGTGTTTAAATGTAAAATATATCGTCTTATCATTATTAGAATTAATTTCCATGACTACATACTTCTGACCAGGATTTTTTCTTCATTTAATAATGGAAATTTTTACCTTTTTGAAATAACAGTAACCATAGATGTCATTATTATTATTCTTAAATTGTAAAGAATAGCCACAGAAATTGTAGGTAAATCTTATTTATATATGTATAGAGATACAAACATACATAAACCATATATAAATATATACATATTACATTTTTAGAAATGCTTAGTAAACTGTAAAGCTCCAACATTTTTTCCTTCATTGTTTGTGTGGAAATTATCAGTCTTTCAGGGAAAGTCAGATGCATGAAGCAAGAAAGGCTGACGATAGAAGAGACTTACTGTGCTAGGCATATTAAAGCATGGTGTAAAAGGATTTGCTATTGCATTTCATACCTGCATGCAGTGGCTTACAAACTTGTGATTGTGGACGTTATCAATGATTTCTAAAGGGCCAGTGAATGTTACTGAGAAAGGCAGGTCTGTCAGAGGCAGGCTAAATTCTATAAAGTCTGACGTGCAACTGGTTTTTTTGTTTTTGTTTCTGTGGATTTCTAAAATAAGATTACCTTGAAGTAAAGAATTTGGCATATTTGCAATACGTATGGTCTCTCTGGATATTTTTTTTTCATTTTGTCTCATTGTTATATACTTACTGATACTATTTTTAATTAAATAGTCACTAAGACAGTGAAGTATATCAAAGCATCAAAGCTCAGCAGGTTTCACTGTCATAAGGAAAAGTTTTCTTCTTCATCTCATCAAAATTTATCTGTAGAAAAAGTGGTTGAACAACCTTAACAAGATATATTGCAATCTAAGTCTCAGAAGGCTAGGCTTTGTTTTTATTCCTTATATCATTTAAGCTTTCTATATCTAGGCAAACATTTTGTAAAACCTTTTCATTAAATGTAATAATGTACATTTCACTGCATTGCTTTAGATTATATTGATTTAAATATCATATTTCTTAAGGTAATATTTTCCAAAGATACCACTTTTTCCTTCCAGCACTTTAAAACAGAATATAACATTGTATCCTGTATAGCCTGCTTTGCAAAATAGGGCATTGTCGAAGTTGTTTTACCGCATTACAGGCAGAGCATCCTACTGCACACAGCATAGAACAATTATACTGAAGCATATTTTTTTAGAATAAAATTGCAAAATATGAGAAATTTCCTTGCAATAAGACATGTTTACTGGATGTAGCATTGGTGAATCACAAACTGCTGAATACTTACAAGGGGATTCATGTAGCTTTTAAGATACACACCAATATGACAAAAAGTTCTCTTCAGTTTCTACTATTATATGTCATGAACTATTTTTTTTTCCTAGTATTTCTGTTTATATCATAAGGTAAATATTTCTGTCTTGAAACCTAATCTGCAAAAACAGAGATTGCACTTTAAGTACATATATATATATATTTGTGTATATATCTATAAAAACAGCATTTCAATAATGTAAAGAAAAGCGTCATGCAGGACATGCCTTCACTCATTTTTTCTCTATGTTTCCCTTTCTGTTTTCTTTTATAAAATTGAACAACCTTCCATGACTCTTCACCTTGCAAAAAATTTCCTCAAAGCTAAGTAAAACCCCTAACCCTTGTGATCCATTTTTCAGTAGTTTCCAGTTCTTCAGCAGCCTCAGTTAATTAAAACTTCATTCCTAGCTAAACTTGCGTTAGAATATACAGCCAGGTTAAGTCCTTAAAAAAAAAAAAAAATTGTATTCCATATGAGGGTGAGGATTTACTATAAATTTAAAATATTTAGGATGAAGTTTGGTGCAAAGAAACTAAACTGATGATCTTTTCTTCTATTCTGTACCAAATAGAAATAGTTTAGACTGCATAATTATATGATAATTAATATGGGATATTATGATTTCTCTGCTACTTAAGAATTATTAAAGTCTAAATGCTAATAGACTGAATGCAAAATACAGTATTTCTATGTCTGAATTGACTCTTTGTTCTTTTTTTTTCATTTTTTTTGCAATCATGCTATACAATTTTGTTGAAAAGAATCAGTTCAGAGGAGATCTCTACAGAAACTGACAGTAGCACTAGAGAAAGGAACATAGGCTTATTTTGAAGAGTTATCAAATCCAAGCAGAAGACAATATAAGCTGCAAAAACAGTGGGGCTGTGTTCATAAGATTGCCTCAGGCAAACCAAATGTTCTGTTCACATTTACTCCTTATTAGCTACAGAGAGGTACTATAAAAGCTGAGGGGGAAAAAAAAAAGTCTTTGATCATATTTTATTCCTACGGGACCTTGCTGTATCTAAAGTAGTATGATCTCTACTATTTGTGATGGGAAGAGTGATCTCTTGAAAGCATCAAGTCTGCTCAAACCCTCTGAAGAGAAATATTGGAACACGGTACTTTTGAAGACACATCTCCATTTGGAAATACTGATCCTCTAGGGTATAGCTGTGGCTATCCCTTTGTCTGGGAAGCTGGTTTTAGTATACTGCAGCTGCTACTAGAGGGAGGCAAAGCATGCTTTTATTAATAATGTTTCTTTAGAAGATTTCTTGATTCTTGGGAGGAGTTAGAACCAGCTAAGCTCTTAGCAGGGACCTATAATGATGACTGAAGTACCGACGAGTTAGGAAAAGAAAATCATCAAGAAAACCCCTCTTTTCTTTGAACACTCAAAAGTCAGGCACAAAAAAAAAAAAAAAAAAAGTTGCACGATTTCCAATGCACAGTAAAGGGACAGTGCATTATATGTGCAGTCAACCTGATGATTTTCCCCATCATATTTGTAGTGCAGGTAGAGAAGGAGCTCAAGTGCAGAGTCTTCATTTAACCTCTTCTGCTACCCATTCTGCCAGTGAGACAGCTGATTATAACAGGCAGCAAGGGAAACAGAAATGGGAGGGAAAAGGATATGACACATGAAGATAATATTGTTAGAGGCAGCATGCCTGCATAGCTGTTGAGTGAAAACATTCTATGTGAGAGATTTTGAAAGGATTAATTGTAATAAAATTACATATTACCACAAACAAGGATTCCTACAGCCCTAGATCCTCTAGTAACTTTGCATACAAGCCGGGCTGTAGCTGATCAGCTCAGAGAATATGCTCAGATTTCACCACCTGGAGCAATACTGATAAAAGAGCACATCATAATCAAGTCTGAATAGCAAATAGGGCAGGCAACTGGATTTCTAGTGAGATACTTGTATCTACCATGACTTGCCTCTAGTGACTGACAGGCCTGGCTATATTTCTGGCCCTGGCCACATAGAGAATTTGTAGAATTGGGAACAATTTCAGGAACATTTCTGAGAAGAAATTATTCTCCCTGTATTTGAACTTGGTGTATCTGTAACACTGATAAATAGGAACAGTCTGCTTGCTTCATCCTAAGTATGAATTGATGCCATGTGTTAGCTGGCATAGCCAACTAAGTAAGTAAGGACTAGTACAAGAGAGGACTAAATGTTCTGAAACTGAGGTGTCTGAGTTATCTGAGAAGCCACAGCTGCAAAGTCCAGAGACCAGGAATCTGACGGCTGGATACTGGAGGGACAGACCAGAGGTCCCAGCCAGACACTGGTGGGACTCATGGTTGTGTACGTGCCTTCGGGGGTGGTGTGATCTGCTAGAGTGCTGTCACCAGGCAGCAAATAAGAGCAAGATTGGGCCATTTCTGTTGTTCACACTGATGTCAGTGGTGTTCATGTGTAATGTGGTACCAGTACTGCTCTTTGTTCATCTAGGGCTGATGTGTGTGCATATGTGTGTGTGGTAACACACATACAGGTCCTGCAGTCCATTGGATTCAGTCAGACCTTAAGGATTTACACAAACATTGCTCTCTGCATCTGCATAATTAGGCCATCAAGACAGAAGTAAATGCCCAGCTAGTTAGCAACAGCTACTGCAATCCACAGAGACAAGCGAGGCATATAGATAGCATGTGGAAAGTATTTTAATAGAGTAAAAGGACCATAAATTAAAGATAAAAATATTTTTTGAGTTAGTAAAGTATTGCCTTCAACAGATGAACAGCGCAACTATAGCAGTGCAAATGAAATCTTGTGACAAAACACTTTCATTAGATTAATACGCAATGTAGTAAATATAAATGTTACCATTTCCATTTGGCATCCTTTTTTTCATTTACTGTAATAAAATATAGAAGTGCATTATGTAGAAATATAGTCTGAAAAATCAGATTTTCCTTTGAAAATAGTGTGCTTAATTGCTATCATAGTTTTTACATTTTCAATGTCTTAGTAGGATCTCATGTAAAGATTTTCTACAATTATTCTTCAGGTTTTCAAGTGTAGGACTTATTTTAGACTTGGTTCACTAGTGATAAACCCTAAGCCAAACATATAAATTGTTTTCCTTTGTTACTAAAATAGGTAATATTAACCTAATTAACTAGATGAATTTAGAAATTAAATTTATTAATATTGGTTGTTCCTGTCAAGCTTGATTAATTCTCTCACACAAATAATTAGTTATTTCCATTTCTGTAGAAGTGTCACAAGCAGAATGCACTCAGCTCATTTTAATTCAGTATTCTCTATATTTCAAGAAGCCTCTCAAATTAAGATAACAGAAGATCTTAGCAGACAAAATCTATCTTTACTAATATATATTTGGGAGAGGTATATTTTAATACTGCAATATTCCTCCTAGAATACAGAAGAGCTGTTACTGCTCCTGGCACTTGGATTATGAGGTAAAATGGCAAATCCAGATGAAATACATATGGCCCACTGTCAAATACATATGTGCAAAGTTTCATTTTGCTTGTTGTAAAAGATGTATAAAAAAACCCCAAAATAGAATTTCATTTAAAAAGTAGTTTTAAAAAAAAATTAGATAAAATACAGTTTCTTTATAATCAGATGCTCAAAATCTTAGCAACTGCATCAAACATTTCTTTAATTACTAGACAATGCCTATCAAAACTCTGCAAATACACTTTTTTTCATCACTAGCATCAGCTAGTTTATATCAAGTCTTTTGTATAAGATAAAATTTTGCTTGCTAGGTTTCTTGCTTCTAACAGCATACTTAAATAGCATACTTTAGGTTTTGGAGTGACAGATGTCATAAGATCAGGCTTGTTTAGTAAATGAAGAAAAATCTTGAATTTCTGTTTCCTTCAAATTCACTACCTTTGTACTTTGGGATGAGAAATGACAACTTTGTAGCAATTTGAGGATTTTGAACATATATCTTGTAATACCATGAACTTGTAAAATATGAGTATTTGACTGCTAGCTATTTCACAGCTCAGTTTTTAACGACATAAGGTTAGGCACTAAATTGCCAAAGCAATTCATGGGGATTTATTGGTATTATTACTGAATTTGAAGGCAAGTCAAAGGCTTAATTCCTATATACTTCTCTGTTTAAAGAAAATAAAATAATAAAAAGGACCCAAACAACACACCTATAGAATTCTGAACAAAAAACAGGATGTGCATGTAGCAAATTTTAATCTTGAAATAAAATAGAACAATCCTGTTTTCTTATTTTAACAGTACATCTTGCTTTATCTGTTCACCATAATACGATCTGGACTGAGCTGACAGCTCTTTAAGAACATTATTCTTGGAGGGCAAGAGTTCTAAATTCCCACATGTAAGAAATTGGGCAAGATGACAGGTGACCAACATGGCTGAGTACAAACTTCTTGGTCAAATTAAGGTAGAAGAAGGAAATGCAGAGAGATGTGTTTTGGAAAGACTATAGAGTCACTTCCAAGATATGTAGGGATGGGATTAGGAAAGCTAAGACACAGCTGGAGCTGAATTTGACAAGGGATGCAAAGAATAATAAGGGTTTCTACAGGTACATTGGTCAGAAAAGGAAGATTCAAGAAAATGTATTCCCCCACATAAATAAGATAGGATAACAAGTAACAATTAACATGGAGAAGGATGAGGTATTCAACAATTTTTGCCTCAATTTTCAATGGTAATCTCTTTCCCCATACATCACAAGTCCCTGAACCTCAAGGAAAGGATAGTGGGAATAAAATCTCTCCCACTAGAAGTGAAGATCAAATTTGAGACCACCTGAGGAATCTGAACATATAGGTGCCCATAGGACCCAACAAGATGCATCCCAGGGTCCTGAGGGAATTGGCTGACACAGTTGCTCAGTCAGTCTCCATCATATTTGAAAAGTCATGGCAGTAAGGCAGTCACCAGTAACTGGGGAAAAATGAAAACTGTATCCTGGGCTACATAAAACAAAGGGTGGCCAACAGATCAAGAGAGCTGATTCCATCCCTTTACTTCACAGTCATAAGACCCCACCTGAAGTATTGTATCTAGTTCTGAAGCCCCAGCACAAGAAAGACATGGGCCAGTTAGAGTGGGTTCAGAGAAGGGACATAAAATGCTCAGAGGGCTGGAATATCTTTCCTAGAGGTATTCCAAAGAAAGCTGAGAGTTTTGGGTTGTTCAACCTGGATTAAGACTCCAGGCAGACTTTCAATATATGAAAGGGACCTATAAGAAAGATGTAAAGGGACCTTTTACCAGGGTCTATAATGACAGGCAAAGGAGCAATTGTTTTAAAATGAAAAAGGTAGGTTTAGTTTGGACATAAGTAATAAATTTTATGTGACAAGGGTGATGGGAACACTGGAATAGACTTCCCAGGGAAGTTGTTGATACTCCATCCCTGGAATGTTCAAGGCCAGGTTGGGTGGGATTTTGAGCAACCTAGCCTATCTGAAGATGAGGATTGGAACTAAATGATCTTTAATGTTCCTTCCAAGTCAAACCATTCTAAGATTTTATGGTATCATCATCATCATCACCCCAACAACAGCAGCAGCAACAACAAGAATAATAATACTAATAACAAGAATAATAATAGTAGATTCTAAAAAATGTTAAGAGTAACTTTTATTCAGTCATTGGGGGGGAGAAAAAAACATCAAAACTGCATCAAAAGATATTTAGAAATGGAAGGACTTTTGTTTTGCTCTTTTTTCTTTTTTTTGGCAACATATTTTCAATCACTATAAGAAGGTGGGTTCCCCTCTGTTAAAGAAATTTCTTTGCCCTAGATTTCATGAAGCAGAGTGTCAGACATCTGATTCCAGAAAATAAAGTGGTGCAGCAATGGGAACAGCTTGAACTGGGTGCCTCCAGAGAGAGACCAAGAATAAAGAAATCCCTGGACCTTCATATCCTCACAGTCTGTACTACTGATCCTCACATACTCTTCCTGTACCTTACATGAGATTCTTGGTTCAGTGATCAGTGTTCTTTGGGTTCTTTCTGTGTCTCCTGGAAGATCTGTTTGTTATCTGAAGAGGCTGAATTTCTGCTCACAGTCATGGCTTCCTTATCTCCCCATTTACATTAGCCTCAGGACCTCCCTTTATAAAACAACTCAAGAAAAATTAGTGGAAGCCGGGGGCTTCCTACCTAAGGATTCAGCAATTTTACCATCAGGTGTCAAGCAAACCTACTTAGACACCATTAAAAGAATTCAGTTAGCTGTAATTAATCTACAACACCTCTGTGTACACCCTCTCTGTGCGAGATAAGGGTGCTTTAATTTTTAAGTGCACCTCTGCTGTTTCATCACCTTGCTGATGCATACACTGGCTGAGAAACCACCCCATGGGCTCAGACTTGCACACTCCAGGTATGGTCCCTGCAGTATCACCCTGAGTGCCCCACCCTGCAGTATTACTTACCCCACTGCCACAGCCCAACTGCTCACACTGCCCTATGTCCTGCATGGGGGAGGACTGGGGTGCTGCAGGGTGACTTCCAGCATTGTAAAGACAGATTTGACTGGTGCTGCCTCTTTTACAGTGTCTCTGACCTTGGATTACTCTTCAAGTTTCCTCATTTTTGTTTGAGAAGTCTCTTAGTAATTTCCTAGCTACTGCTTAATCTGTGGGATTGGTCATCTATCTTTTTCATATGTAAAAGCCTGTCTTTGGGCAAACACTCTCAAGAGAATTTTGGGTTTTTTTCTGTGTGTTTTTGTTTTGTTTTTTTTTGTTTTTGTTTTTAATTCACCCCCCATTTTTTTAACGCTCATTTCTACCATAACAACTTTTCCAGTTACTGGCTGTGTAAGCTTCCTTAGTTTCCTGTGTGAGCTGTTCTATACTACAGAGATACCAATGGGATTGTATAAAAACATATTTTTCAGCCTTGTTAAAAGGTCAGTTAATATTTTGAAAAGTATTTCCCATAAAATCACCAGTACATGGATAGGCTTAATTTGAAGTAATATTTTTTAGAAACAGTATTTCAGTAATGTTTGTAAGAAATATATTTTTGAAATTATTTAAACTTCATTTTCACTAGAGATTGAATATGCATAGAAAAAAGACATTTAATAAAGAAAATAACATCTATAGTGGTTCATACAGACAATTCTCGATACTTGAAAAAGTAAATTAAAAAAATTTCTTTTTTACACTTCTTCATAATCCCAGGTGATTTAGCAATCTAGTAGTTCTAGAAATCTCCTTCACTGATCATGAGTTTTTCTGATATTAAGGAAACCTTAATCTTTTGGGGAACCCTGAGAGCTTTCATCCATTTATTTCTGAGTTATAGGCCTAATTCTGAAATGTGTATTCGAACAACATAACAAGTGAAAACATGTGTTGGATGATAATTCCTTCCAAGGTGGCTCTCAGTGCATGAAAGGGATGTGATCATACTTTATTTGCCAGGATAAAGTTAACATCTTCCTCTCTGCTGAGTGATGAACCTAGAATGAGAGGGAAAATATTGCCATTTCTTATTCAACAGTTCTGTTGCAGAAGAGGATAAGCACCCAGAGACCCTGAATATTTCAATACAACAAAATACATTAAGTATAGTTTAATACTGTAGAATTTTGTTTAGGCAGTGGTTCCTCCTAAGGTAGTTTCCCTGATTTCCTCTTTCTTCACCAAAAGCAAATGCGCAACAGCTGTAGGGCTTTGGCTAGCACTACTAAATGAAAAATCACCTGCATTACTCTCACTCCAAATTATTTTTTGGCTCTACTTTGAATATACCCATGCAACAGACATCAGTACTTTCAGTTCAAATTAATACCTCTTCTCATTATTCACATCTCTTTTACCCACCCCTTTTGCATAAGTGGTCACTACTAAGTCTGTTTTGCAAATTAAAGCATCTTTTCAATGAAGTACCACTAATAGAACATGACTCATGTATTTTCAGGTTGGTAGAAAATCTTTTATTTTACACTGAGTTTAGAAGTTAGTGCCTTTTACTGACTTGTATTAGAGATTATAAAGTTCATACCATCAAATTTTAATCATGCAGTTGTAATATAGTGACACCTCTGTTACTAATTCTCTCTCCCTCTATTAGCTACATACAGAATTAAGAAATAATTTCCAAGTCTCAATCACATCTCAGTTACATGATTAAAGTACCCAAAGCAGATAGTGTGAATAACCCCTTCAGTTATCTGTTTCTGCTGCCACTCAAAATATGAAATATCATAGGCTAACATTTGTTACTCTCTTCTGTGCATTAAGAACATTCTTTCTTAGAGATAAGGAAGAATTACTAACCTTTTGTTTCAGTTGGTGTAATTAAGGGATCCTATGAGATACTACAACATGATTGTACTAGGTTTGTGTGGCTTTGGCAGAGAGGGGGCTATGGAGGTGGCTTCTATGAGATGTCTGACATAGCCAATGCCAGCTGGTTCCAAGACAGATCTGCTGCTGAGCCAAGGCTGAGCCCATCAGCAATGGTGGTAGCACTTCTGGGAGGGAGTCTGTGACCCCTTGTGAAGCCTGCGCTGGAGCAGGCTCCTGGCAGAACCCATAGCCCCACGGAGAGATGAGCTCACACTGGAGCAGGTTTGCTGGCAGGACTTGTGACTCTGGGGGTCTCACAGTCGAGCAATCTGTTCCCTGGAAGGGACCCACCCTGGAGCAGTTCACAAAGAACTGTCAGCCACAGGAAAGACTGACATTGGAGAAGTTAATGGATGACTCCCTGTGTGAGGGACCCATGCTGGAGCAGGGGAAGGGTGTAAGGAACTGTTCCTGTGAAGGAGAAAGGAGTGGTAGAGACAACGTGTGATGAACTGACTACAGCCCCCATTCCCCATGTCATTGCACCACTGGAGGGGAGGAGGTAGAGAAAATAAGGAGTGAAGTTAAGCCTGGGAAGAGGGGAGGGATGACGGGAAGGTATTTTAAATATTTTATTTCTCATTACCATGCTCTGAGTGGCAAGAAACTAGTCTAATTTCCCCAAAACAAGTCCATTTTGCCCATGATGTTGAGTGACCTCTCCTTGTCCTTATATCAAGCCACAAGCATTTCATTATATCTTTTCTCCTCTGTCCAGATGAGGAGTGGAGTGATAGAGTGACTTTTGTGGAACCCTGACATCCAGCCAAGGTGAACCCACCACAATGATGATATAATACTGGCAAACAATGTAATTAGATAACTAACAGAGATCAGTCATGGATTCAGCTTTTAAAGGACTAATCCCAAATAGACGATAATCCTTTTATTTGAAGAAAAATATCCTTTCACCTATTTTGCCCTCCCTGTATGTGCCATTGAACAAACTTTCACAAGGTGCTATACATGCTGGCACCCAAATAACTGGATTCTGGTCATTGCAATCCCCCAAGGAAGTGAACAAGCAGTTAATTTGGTCTTAGATCTGCTGTGTTAGTATACTGACAGAACAGGGGAACATTTCAGGGAACTGCAATTTAGTCATATATATTTTGAATGAAAGTGGAACAAACCCTAGAATGGTTTTGGATGGGAACAACTAACACTCTCCCTGACAATTCCTGGGTATAACTTAGGAGCTACTATGGGTCAGGATCATCTTCTGTATTCAGTTTGGATGTCGCCAATTTGTTTCTGAGGTGAAGACAGTTTAATAGAACAGATATGGGCTGTTTGCCTCAGTGCCAGAAAAAATTCTGGGCATGTTTAACTTAATGACAGATGAAGTACTAATTTAGATGGATTGAATCACTTTCTGGAGGTCTTCAACAGTATATATCTCTCTCATAAACTCATTATAAATGTATATGTGGAACACAGTTGAATAATATTATATTCTATGATTCTATGAATATCATAAAACCAAGTAGAGAGCTGTACAGTAATAAGCAGAAAGACTGTACACAGAAAAGAGAGACAAAAGTTTGGCAGAAAGTCAAAGATGCAGAAGCCAGAAATGGTAGAAAGGTTAGTATATGTCATCTATAATTGTCCAATTTAGTTCAGGTCTAGCCTGTATCTATATAATAAACTTACTCATCAGAAATTGGTAACATACATTTGCAGAAACAATTGGAGATTGAAGTTGCATTATACTCAATGCAGAGTATAATGCCCATGTGTGAAAGTTTGGCCCGGCTCTCTGCCTCACCTAGGCATTCCAGAGTGAGGAACTATGAGATAAGTAGCACTCTGAAATTTAGAATTATAGAATCTTTAGGATTGGAAAAAAACATCTAAGATAATTGAGATGGACCATTAACTTAGCACTCCCATGTTCACCACTAAATCATGTTGCCACGTTCCACATCCACACATGTTTTGAATATTTCCCAGGATGGTGATTCCACCAGCTGGCCTCAGCGCATCAATCCAGCCTGTCCAGATCCCTCTGTAGACTTTCCTACCCTCCAGCAGATCAAAACCCTGCCCAATTTGGCATCATCTGCAAACTTGCTGAGGGTGCATATGATCCCTCATTTAGGTCATCAATAAAGACATTAAACAGGACAAGCCCCAATACTGAGCCCTGGGGAACACCATTAATGACTAGCTGCCAACTGGATATATCTCCAGTCACCACTATTCTGGTCCCAGCCATCCAGACATTTTTTTACTCATCAGAGAGTACATGCCTCTACACACAATTTCCCCAGGAGAATGCTGTTGGAAACAGTATCAGTTGCTTTGAGAAACTCTAGTTGGACACTTTAACATTAGTAAAATTGAGGAATTTTTATTGAGAACTAGCTTAACAGAAATGCTTAAAAGTAGACATTTGTTCTTTCCCCCCCCCTTTCCCCCCCCTTAGTTTTCAGATGATAAGTAATACAAAACACTGCATAGGATTTAGATTATGTCATAGAAATCTGATCAGGTAGCAATTTCTGTATTTTTCATTTTAGTGAATGTATGTTTCATATGTAAGTCATTTTAGGGCCAATGCTCTTCAACATCTTCATAAATGTCTTGGATGCAAAGCTTGAAGGTGTACTAAGTAAGTTTGCCAATAGTTGCTTTGGGAGAGCTAAGCATCAGTCAGCAAGTGAACAACTGTGTTGTGCATCATTTGTCTTCCTTGGGTTTTATTCCTCTCCTGTTCCTTTTCAGTACAATTATTATTATTGTTCTTATTGTTATTTTTATTATCATCATTAGTATTGTTATTAATTTTTGTTCATTTTTTTCAGTTATTAAACTTTTCTCATCTCAACCCAATAGTTTAACCTTTTTTTTCTGATTCTCCTCCCCCACCAGGGAGAAGCTGGGAAGTAAGTGAATGGCTGCATGGTACATTATTTGTCTGTTGGGGTTAAATCACCATGCAAATATCCCTGTAGTCCTTTGGATAATTATTTCTCTTTCCTTAGCTAAAGAAGAGATGAAGAAAAAATGGTCTCAGATATTCTGGACTGGAACATTTATGACCAAAAAGGGAAGTGAAGAATGATATCAAACTTCCAAATCTTAATTTTAGCTGTTATGAAATTCCATCTAATACAGCTTTCCCCAGACAACAGAAACTTTGCAAGAACAAGTTCAGATATTGCCTTCTTTTTAGTGGAGCAATTCTCATGAAAACTGCTGTGCATATGAAATTTAATGAAAAGTATTATCTTGCCTGATGTTCTTAAACAGAAAAATGGAACTTGTTTAAAGATGTGATGATGAACTGTATCTTAAAAAAAAATAAATCATCACCTAGGACAGCAGTGACGCTTATTAGAAAAGCTCTTTGAAAAACAACACTGTAAGAAGAGGTGGTTGCCAGATGCTTTGTAAGTTGGATAGCTCAGAAGTGCAATACCTTTCAGATCAATCAATTATAACTAGACTTAACAAAAAATGGTTTTCCATGCTAAGAGAATTTTTTGCAATTTGGAGAAAAAAAGTATTTTTAGTGAAAAATTAAGAAGTTTCAAAGTATTATCATGTAACAGAAATAATAGATTTGGTATTTAGACCCATGTTTGAATCATAGCTCTGAGTGAGGCAAACCGTGGATCTTAAGGTGAGTTTACCACATCATAAGTAGCACAGTTTTATGTTACTGGTTATTTCAGTTTCTTTGTATGGTTGGGTTTAAACAGCAACAAAGTCATATGTTTAGTAATGTTTTACCTGAAAAGATTTAACTGCAGTTGATATGTTTCTGAAAATCATGGATAATTTATTCAGAATTTAAGAAAACATTCAACCAAAAACACACCCCAAAACCAGAAAAACACAACATCTTTTCCTCCCATGAAAACATTCTTTGAAAGAAGTACTTTGCATAAGTAGTATTTGTTAGAGTTTACAAAGATAAACTACATTTTGAAGCAATCTACTAAGAGGTCATATTTGAATAATGCAGTTTTTTTCTCAAAGTTTAAATGAACTTTTTCTCCTTTAAAGGCTACATCATAGTTATGAATTGAGAGCTATGTTTACTGACTGTACATATTCAAACTTCTTTTGAATGCAAAGTCAAAGCTCATATCAATACTGGAAGCAGTTTAAACTAGCCTTATTCTAAAAGAGGATATTCAAATTGTTTCACACAGCTGACAGGCAATTTAAAACCATAGTTCCTTTCTGTTTTCAGCTGCTTATTTGCAATATGTTAGACATCATGTTGTTTCTAGTTCTTCATTTGCCTGACCAAACTAGACAGAGAATCTTAAGGTTAGTTAAGATGACTTGTCCTTAAATAGCTTTTAAGCAGGATCAAAAACTTCATTCAAGGACCAGAAAGCCCAGAAGTTGTAATCATCTGAAAGTGAAAAGTATTTGAAACAAGAAATTCCCTGAGAGGGAAGGATATAACACAAGAGATGAAAGTATTTCCAAAGGCAGAAAGAAATGGCACATGAATGTCAACTAGACAGATTAAAATTATTTCACGCTGTCGAAGTCCAACCAACAACTGTGGACACCAAGCTGATGTTGTGAGTGGGTATCTGTGCTTCCATAAATCACAAGAATAAGGCATCTTAACTTATTGAGTTGATAGCACTTGTGTAACAAGGCTGACGTAAGTGTGGTCTTCAGTATGTTGCTATATAGCTGTGGGAGATACAGCTTCTGTTACATAAAGCACAACTAGACAGTGTTATAGAAAAATAGAAAATAATTAGTTGGTAGATTAAATGTACTTGAAAAGTCAAAGCTGTGTACATCAGGAATTAACTCACAAGTTACGTACTTTTTTATTTATTTGGGGCCAATTCTGTTAAACATCTTTATCAATGACCTGGACAAGATTATTAAGTGCACCCTCAGTAAGTTATTTTGAAGCTGACACCAAACTGGATGGAAGTGTTGATCTGCTGGAGATTCTGCAGTGGGATCTGGACAGGCTGGATCAATGGGCTGAGATCAACTGTATGAGATTCAATAAGACAAAGTGCTTGTTCTTGAACTTGAGCCACAACATCCCCAGGCAATTCTACTGGCTGGGGGAAAAGTGACCAGAAACCTGCCCAGCAGCAAAGAACCTGAGTGTGTTGGTCAACAGCAAACTCAATATGAGCCAGCAGTGTGCCCATGTGGCCCAGAAGGCCTATGGCATCCTGGCTTGTATCAACAATAATACAGCCAGCAGGACCAGGGCAATGATTGTCCCTCTGTATTCGACACGGGTGAGGTCACACCCTGAATCCTTGTTCAGTTTTTGAGTTGCTCACTACAAGAAAGACATTGAAGCACTGAAGTGTGCCCAGGGAAGGGCAATAAAGCTGCTGAAGTGTTTGGAGTACAAGTCTTATGAAGAGCAGTTGAGGGAGCTAGAATTGTTTAGCCTGGAGAAAAGAAGACTCAAGAGGTACCTTATTGATCTATATAACTCCCTGAAAGGAGGCTGTAGAAAAGTCAGGTTCTTGTCTCTTCCTGCAAGTGATAGGACAAAAGGAATTAGACTCAAGTTGTATCAAGGTTTAGATTGGATTTTAGGAAAACTTTTTTCACCAAAAGGATTGCCCAACATTGGAACAGGCTGCCTGGGGACATGGTGAAGTCCCCATCCCTGAAGGTATTTAAAAGATGTGTGGATGTGGCATTTAGGGACTGGGTTAATGGCTGAATTCAATGGTTTTGGAGGTCTTTTCCAACCTAAATCCTTCTATGAATATATAATTCTATATTGAAGAATGAAAGTTATTAACTAGTAACTTACAGCAAAAACTAGGAGTGATTCAACAACTAGTGAAGATCAATCTATCTGGAAGATGCTGTTCACTTCATAAAACTCATCAGTCCCAGCCCAAAGTGAACCATCATGACTCCAACTTTGTGAAGGACCTCTAAAGATCTAGTTTCCAGGATCAAACTGTCATGGTTGAAGCTGCCTGGAGTACATATGTTCTCTACTTCTGCAAGGAAAGGAGAATTGCAGCAAAGTCTTCATGCTGTAAGATCACAGAATATTTTGAGTCAGAAGGGACCAACAAGGATCATCTAGTCCAACTCTTAAGTAAATAGCCTGTATGGTGACTGAATCCACAACCTTGGCATTATTAGCACCATGCTCTAACCAACTGAGCTAATCTCAGGGTCAACTAGAGACAGCCACTTATCTGTAAGTTTGTAGTGTTCTTTACATTACTAATCACTCTGTCACAGTGTCAATAAGCAGGCAAAGTCCTTCACATAGATCCAATTACTGCATAGCGACTAACGTGTGTTTAGTTTGCTCTGACCTAAAGTGTAAACACAGAGGTATAGCATATGTTATGAATTATTACTGAGAGAAAATCATATTATAAAGGTATGGCCATACCTTCTAACTGTTACAGTTGTATATGTATTGACTTCATGTTTTAATTTTTGTTTTCCTAAATAATGTATTATACATAACAAAAAGGTAGTAAATATTCAGTCTTTTGGTTTATTTATATTTATTCCCACTCCTTAAGAAAAAGAGTATCTTTGGGGCAATATTTTGATATAGATACTGTAAAAATTGATGAAAAACAGTATAAAGATTGTGGATTAGACTATACTATCCAATGTTTTAACTTTGACATTTGTACAAGCCTAAACTATTTTGCATACAACTTGCTTACTGTTTTTTTCTGATTTATAAGACTTTGTCCTAAAGAATATGAAATTAGGCCAGTGCTACTTATCAAATATCTAATCAAATATGAATATTCTAATTGCATTTATGAGTGGGTGAAATGATAATTCACAATAAGATGGCAATTATAATCAAACACAGGTTTTTGCTACACAAGAGAAAGGTCTTCATAATGTTAAGTATCAATTTAAATAGAAATAATGCTATATCAAATAAATTATACTTCATGGACACTTGATTATTCACCTTTAGAAGATAATAGAAAATTCAATTATACCTGGAGAGCACTCAGAGTACATTAACTTGGAATTTTTTCAACAGTCAAGAGGAAAAATTACTTAGGTAAAGATGTAATTTCACTCATTTAAATGTATTTAGAAAAAAAAAAAAAAAAAAAAAAGAAGAGTTCTGTCTTTGAATGGGAAGAAAAGAACTACTAGAGATTCCTGTCCCTGATTAAACAGTCCTTTCATTTTTAGATTTGAAGTAGATTGTGGCCCTGAGGGGAAGGTGGGGGAGGGAAAGAAAGGGACACACTCTGGGGAGCAAGGTTGGTGCTCGTGGAGAGCACGAGGAAGAGAGAACTTTATTCAAAACGCTACAACTTAAATAGGGTCGGGGGGCTGGGTCCTGACCCCAGGAGCACCCTGGGAAGGTTTCTGGGAAGGGTCTGGGGCAGACCCAGCCATACAAGGCAAGATTCTTCAAAACTGGAACAGAGAGGCAGGTGATACCATATAAGGGAATGCTACCCTGCTGCAAGCAGGGACCAATCAGAGATGGGTTACATAGAAGTTTCCAGCAGGGACACACAGTGAAATAAAGAGAATGATAAAATCCTCAAACTTCGTACAGATTTCAAACTGCAAAACAGTCCTTAACATAGCAAGAGTCCATACAAACACAGCAAACAGTTCTTAGCACAGATCTGTGCTGCTTTCCACAGCTAATTTCTCTTCTCTCCTCCAACAGTAGATAACTAATCTTTAAACAGTGTCTAAATTAATTTCTTTTTGAGGATATGCAAGAACCTTCCAAAGTTTTGGTAATACGCCAGGACTTTTACAATGACAAGCAGCCATTAGACTGCAAGACCATGGCTAGAGAGTTCTTTCTGCAATACCCACCTGGTGTTCTTACCTTAGGAAAAACCACATTTCCCATTAGAGACAGTGCAAAGGGAGAGGGTATGTGAATGTGTGTCCTGGTTTAAAGATAAACCGGTAGGGGAAACAAATCTAATTCACAAACAGATTATAAATCAGAACTATAATTTAATAAAAAAAGAAAAAGATCACAATCAGTACAAGGGTACAGAGGAAGAAGTCCCTTTAACCCACAAAAAAAAAGGTGTGTGTCCCAGCAGCCTGGGGCACAAACAGAATAGTAATTGTCAACCCCTGTACTGAGCACCACCTGGCCCTCCTAGGTACAAAGCAAAAGGAAAGAATAAACCTGTCAGTGAAGGGGATGGTCCCAGTCCAGTAGAGGGTGGCAGTTGCAGTCCTGCTGAAGCTCTGGTCCTCCTCTGGATCAGCCCAGAACCAGTCCCAAAACCCCAGTTTATATGTGCTTAGGCTCAGGTGGGAGTGCCCAGTACCTCCCCCAGGGCAGGGAGTTTCACAATGGGTGATTTACACTCTGACATATTTTTGGAATCCCTGATGGCCCATTAGCAGACATGACCCTTCAGGCTGGGTGTGGAGGTGCTGATGGCTCTCCAGAGGGGCGTTATCACACTGAGTCACTGATGTGAAGACAGGAAACCTTTCTTATCTTACAGGAGTTCCTAAACACCCAGCTTGTAGCCTGAGGAGTCGGGTGTGCCTCAGGCAGCTACTGCAAATGATCCGTTGTTAGCAGTTCATGAGGGGACCAGGTGGAACTCTTTTTCCCATGGGGCAGGCAGTCTCTTTCCTGGTTCCATGGTTGAAAAAAAAAGAGACAGGAGGTGATCCCTCTGAGGCACAGGGTTGGTAGATGAAAGAAAAATTCCAAGATTTTAAATCCATAACAGTGTGAGAGAATGCACACGAAGACCCAATTATCTTTGGTCACTATCACAAAGATTGACTAAATTTGTCAGTGACACTATACGGCAACTTTTCATGGAAAGAGGGTGGTGTCCAAGGTGACCTCCTCAGTACCCTTTAGCCCTCTTGTATATAAATACTGTGTACCCATACCAATCCAATTGTTACTCCCAGAAGAAAACTAGCACTTACTATAGTGCTTCCACTATGACATTACACAAATGGTTCAGTTGGAGCATTTAAGGCTTGATCCACTGTCTCATGTAGTTAAAATTTTGTAGTTCAATTAAGTCAATTCCTGTTATAAAATCCATTTCACTTGAGCCTAACTGTCTAACCTATAATACAAAATTAAGTAAGAATTAAATAGGACTAAACTTGCAAGTTAAGCACTTTTTAAAACTTTTTAAACTTTTTCTAATGGTCTGTACTTAAGTTAATCTTTGTGTTTCACCCTATTTTCTGAGGAACTTTCATGGATATTCTAATCTTTTTCGGTATTTCTATTCTCACATAAAAGTGTCAGATAGGTATGAAAAAACTTCAACTTTGTGGGACTAAGTAAGTTCCCTTTTTGCAGTTAAAGCTGAAAATGTGACATGAATGGAAGGTATTAACATTTACCAGTTTCTGTAAACAAACTTGAAAACTGAGTCACATGCATCTCTCCAAAAGAATTTTTCAGATTATATTCATAGCTAATGAATAAATCCCCAAATCAAACTCTTATGTCTCTGCAAATAATGTCAAACTCTCAATGCTATTAACAGAATCTGGAATTCAATATCAACTAAAAATACATGAACTAAGAATATGTGAATTATCTATGCTACAGTATAATGTTGATTAGAAAAGTAGTCAGTGCCTTGTAATGTAAAATCTGGTAATCTGCCTCAGCAAAATAATTACTCTAAATAGTCTGACTAAAATTGCAATTTTCTAAAAAACAAACAAACAAAGCACCAAAATTAGTTTATGGTGATATTTTTACTCCTTTAAAATTTAATATAGTATTTTGACTAGACAGGGATAGATTTACAATATATAAATACCAATTTTTAATACTTTAAATATATATATAAAAATTAAAATCCTCCATTTTTTACCTTTAAAAACTTAGAGACAAGCATAAAAGGAACTTGATCTGCCTACTTGATTAGTCTTTGAGGTTAGATTCTCAAGTATGAAACAGTTGACTTTTCATCATTTCTCTTCACACATAACTAAAGATATTGCTAAACTATCATTTCTGTATATATCAACAACAGTAGTTAGCATGGAGTAAATCAGCCATGCAAAGTTGTTCATGCATACATAAGAAAGTAACTAATAAGTCATTGCATAAAATCTTATATTGGTATTGGTAAACAAAATAGGGTGTACACATGACCTTTCTTCAGAAGAAGCTGACACTATTCTGTGTCAAGAGAAAAGTCAATAGAATAAATGTGCTGTCACTGGTTCTAAAGAGACATTCCAGATTGGTGAAAAGAAAAATAAAGCAAGAAAAAAAAGAGAATCAGATTTTTTCTGACTTAATACTTAACATTTACAATTTACAGTTTTGAGCTTTTTTAAACAAGAATCTTGATGTAAAGCTTCACTTGTAGAAATTTATAGTGAGCATGTCTTAACTATACAAAGGTATTTTTTTCTGAACAGACTGGAATGTCATTACAAAATCTACATGATAACAAGATAAAAAGAATGATTGCAAATTACTAATTTCAGTTTCCTTTATAGTGAACAGTTCCCACACTGTTTTGCAGAGAACTGCAGCTAATGTGTGTAATGGTCCTATAAAGTCTGTTTATATGCATCCCACATGCATCATATATTCAATGACAATGCAGTCGCTTTCTATATTCCTCACTTTTCCTATTTCTACTGACATAGAAGTGGAAGAAAGGCAAGTTTTAAAAGAACTATTAAAAAAAAAAAAAGTGAAAATCAATGGTTCCCTCCATAAAAGTAACACAGGCAAACAGAAAACTAGAGTGCTTTCTGAGTAACTGTACATCAGATGACAAAAATCAATAGTTTCCATAAAGAAGGCATCCTTAGGGATAGAAAGCTTCAAGGTATGAATAGAACAGGAGCTTCAGTGCTTGGCATCTGCAGAAGTGATAATACAGTTTCTAATCCCTGCCCAAGAGTGGGTAAAAGAATACAGTGTTTCAAAGTTTTAATTATTGGGGTGAATATATTACACTATCTTTCCTGCTGAGCTGCTTGAGCTCTACTTTACCTGTGGGATATGTTAAAAGACCAATCAAAAAATTCAGAAAACCTCACAGCTTATCCATCAATGTTGGAATAATGTTTACCCTTCCATCTGGGTCCCCTGACATCTGCTGAAATATCAAAATACCAAAATATCAAGCAGGAGTTTGATATTTAGCAGCAAAGACTTTATTGGCATTAAGGAAGAAAAAAAAATCATTTTTTGTTTATCTGTTTTGTGCATTAAGTTCATCTTGAGGTGCAAAAAATACCAAACAAGCACAGGGATTCCAAGAGGCTGCGATTAAGTGTTGACACTGCCTGATAGTGCTCTGACTCCATGTCTTCATTATCCATTTCTCTTTTCCGTGTTCCAGATTCCATAAAAACTAGAATTGCAGAGTAATCTGTGCCCCCAGTTAAGAACATCATATCCTGCTTACAGGGTACTAGAATGAGATAAGTTTAGACATATATTCACCATCAAATTACTTATTTGAAATTGTCTTTCATGTTGATGTCAATACAGCATCCATAATGCATCCTTGTTAGTTTGCTTCCAGATGAAATGAATCACAAAAAGATGACTGTGAAGACATTTCATACCAAAAATTATTCTTTAAAATAAGGAGAAAAAAGTTCAACTTAGTGTAGGCTCTTTCCCCTCTAGAATATTATCCACTACTTCCTAGAAATACATTAAGAACAGCCACCAAGAAAAGAAACAGAGTTACACTAGTGCTGTGCAGAAAGAAGGGAAGGAAGAACAGAAGAGAGGAGAAAAGGAAGAAGGGAAGAAAGAATAACCAACAATCAGACAGATGAAGAAAGAAAAAAAAAAAAAACAGAACAAGAAAGACTGAATGAAAAACATATAGAGAGCAAGAAGGATGGAAGGAAAGATGGATGAGTAGAAAGACAAGCAGATGAGCAACCAGTGAGGGAGTAGGAAGGCAGGTAGGGAGGCAGGAACTGTGTTACATTATTTCAGACATTTTAAACTGAGCAACTTAGGCCTTTGGGTCCCAGCAATGCCATGAAAATGAAAGGACTCAAGACCAAACATTTGGTAGTTTGATCATCTGACTTTAGAGATTAAACCTGAGAAATATGTCTGGAAACCATTCTGACCTGCCAGACTGTGAGGGGTGGGTGTGCCTCTCAGATTCATTTAATTTATTGGTACAGATGTAGCTGTATTACATTGAGATACTTATTAATATCAGAAAACATTTAAAGAGATTATTTCAACGAGGTAACTTAAGAAAGCTTTCCCTTAGAGATGTATAAATTGCTACTCCTTATCCACAACACTAGTGAAGACAGAGAAGTCTTTGAGGGGAGTAAGTTATCTGCCCTTCAAATGTTCTCACCCCAGCTTGGGGAGACAGAGAAAATCTTCTGTCACCAAGCTTAAAGTAATCTGTGCTTCTGTCAAGTCCATTAGATATACAGAGATGATATCTGTTCAACCTGACTTTTTTGTCATGATAAAAAGAGAATTATTGAAGATGATCCTTACATCTCTGAGAGGCTCCCTGCTGATCTGAGAATCCCAAGGAGCTGCAGGTGTCAAGCAGCATGGTTAGGAGTTCCAAAGCATTTTAAGTTTCAATTTGTTCTTTTTTTTAATTCAATCACTGTAAGGAATTTCATACTATCCATTTCACTATGGCTCTAAGAAAAAAAAAAAAAAACAAAAACAAACCAGCCCACAGTTGACACATTGCATACAAATAAGCTATATATAATCTAACCATATAATAAGAAAATCCAGAAAGATCTCAGGGTTGCACCATAAAGGTTGAATGAGTCATATTTGCCATGTATTTCACACTTCCCTTTTTGATTTAATTTGTATAAACTTACTGCTACAATCTAACACTTTAATATAATTAAGCATACACAGTATGCTTAGTCCTTATCTGGAGTTCTTGTCATGTCAAAAAATGTACACAAAAGAACCAGATAAACAAATATTGATGTATACCTTCCAATCATTCTGAGGGTTGTATTGGGTGCTTCTTATGTGCTGTGCTACTTTTGCAGGTGTTATCTATAACAGACAGGCTGATCTAAAATTAAAAAACAGCATTATAATATTCACATTTATCAGTCTGAGGTATGGTTTTCAGTTGGAGAGAAAATCTGACTATGTTTAAACACTACATTTTCTGCCATGTCTTTCTGAGGTCCTTATTTCTCTATTTTCAAAATACGTTTGGCAATGTTATTGATTAATCAATGTTATTGATTAAGTGACTCCAAGGCATACTGAATGTTTATCACTCTTTTAAGAGGAACCTTCAGAACTTTTCCTGCTTTACATCTCCTGCTGTGCTGAATAATAATTTGACTTTGCAAAACGAAAGTGATAATGATGATTCTTGTTTAAATTCCTTATGGCTGTTTATATAAGGAAATGGAAAGGAAAAAACCCTAGTGTTATTTAAAATTTTAATATGGTATTGCCAGAAAAAATAGTGACATAATTAAAACACTAAATAATGTCTAACCTTGCAATGAAAAAGTTTGCTAAAATTTGTATATTATGTTTAAAAATCAAAATGTAATTTCTTAATATAAGGAAGCTTTTTTTTGGGGGGAAAGAGGAATTTCTTAACACAATTCAAAAATTAGAATAGCAGTTTTGTTTTCTGTAATCATGAGTTTTAATGTCAGAAACATAAGTATTTTCAAACATAAATTATGATACCTACCAGTTAGTCTCAGAGTACTTCGATACCATACTTCTGTATGGTGAAACTTAAAGAGTGGAAAACTACAGGAAAACACAGTAAAAATAATTTATCCTCATTTATATATTATTTTATAGTGTTTAAAGGAAAGAGCATTTCTTTATTTCTTAGTACTTGAGTATTTTGCAAACAAAACTTTAAAAATTTTCTCTGATTCTGTACCACCAGATAATGTGAATCTGGAGTCTGCTCTTGGGCCTTAATGTCCTGATCAGCTGCAGTGTATGCTTATTTATTCCAAGGCTGTCCTGTTTACTGAAGAAACACATTACCTTTCAGACACATTTCCAGTTCTCAGAAAAGTTCATTCCCTTGGCATCCTCTGTGTAAACAAAATGTATAAATTAGACCCAAGTTATTCCCTTTGCCCTGCGTATTAGCAATCTATGTACCTGTAAGAATCGCTACACGCTCTGAAGTGTCATTTCAGGATATATTATGTACATTTTTTTGGACTGAGAATATTATCCTAGTGAGTTGTGCTGTAACACTTAACTGAAAAAGTACTAAAGAAATTGTAAGTATTGCTTAGAGTACAGAGAGTCTCTTGGAAAGTTCTTTGTAGAGAATATGGCCAGCCCACCCTGATGGACCTTAACTGATGACTGCAGATGCAAGAAATTCTACAATATCCAGCTGGAGGACTAGGGATTTATCTACTATGCTTTTAGTTATGAAGACATGGACTATCTTACAGAATGTTCTATTATACTTGAGAGAAGTTCATGCATTTCCTTCTAATTATTTAAAGTGCTACAGAATAGCAGTTGCTATGGAACTATTATTTTAGATACAGTTTTCTCTTTACAGTTACTGTTGAACAACCTGTAGAGCCATCAGAATTTGAAATTGTATGGGGAATAGATTAATTTAAGAGAATGCCAAAGCAGTACATCAAATGTTACTGTTAAGTGACCCAATTGCATTCACAGCCTTGCGTTTCTCAGAAATATATGAATGATAATAACTACTTGAACAATTTATGTTATTGTTTAAGAAAGTATAAGCTTTTTTTTCAGTGTCAACACTGTCAATTTTACTTCCAAACATCAATACTTTTGGCTAACTAGAAAGGGGGGGGAAATCCCAACAAAACACATAAAAAGAAACTCCCCCAAAAACAAACAAAAGAGAAAAAGAAAGATACAACTTGGATGATGTAAATTACAGGATTGTGTACTCTAAGTAGAATTCATCCTCTCAAGAGTATGATTTTGTGTAGCTTTGAAAGGCTATTAAGTAAATCTCAAAATCAGAAATTGGAAGTTAAAATAATGTGAAATTAGTAGACAACATGCAGGTATGCTTTTAAACACCCAAATAATCAAAGAATGGATGATGTTGTTACTTCTGTTTTATTTAATATAACCATCCAGAAAATGACAAGGTATATACATGTCCTGGTTTGCATTTCAGTGTGTAACAAATTTCCACAGCAATATTTCTTGCTGTGATAGCATGGTCTACTAAAGCTCCTTTCTTCAGTGAGTTGTTTAAGACTGTACTGTCAAAAGGAAGTGAAAAAAAAATATTAAGTTGTCAAAAATAATTTTAGCCAGAACACAGAGAGAGGGACCTATAATAAAATATTGGAATATTTTATAATTGTTCTCTCTAAGAAATCAGCTTCCCCATATTTTTTTTCAGTCAAAGAAGTCAAATATGAAATATTTCTATCAGAATTTATGTTATCATTACTTAGATAACTTCTGATGTTTTGTACCAATATTTTGTGAACAGTCTTTTAAAAGAATCAAAAGAAAAATATCAATGATAAAATAGTCAATTTGTTGTCAAAAGAAAAAGAAATTAAAATCCTTCTTTTTGCTTGTGTGAATAATGAGTTCTGTTTGAGAGACACATAAAATAGAGGCTATGTGAACTCAAGCAAAGCTTCTCTTGTAAGTGAAGGATAATGACTCATTATAACTTCCAAACGTAATTTCAGTAGCAAAAATTATACTTTATTTTGTTTTATATTTTCAGCATGAGAGCAGCTTCAAAGGACATTTTAATGGGAGTGATTTATACTCCACATATTGTTAGGTCAGAAAACAACTCTCTTGTGTCTCTCATAAATCTCTTGTGTGCAACCTAATATATCTCTGTCAGTGGTGCATCTCACTTGATAGAAATGTGCAATGAAGAATATGTAATATACAAGATGCTTGAATTTGTATGGAAGAAAATTTTGAAATATTCTGCAACCAATTTAGTCCTTCTGTGTTGCTGTGATTTTCCCAAATCTGCAGCTAACCTTGCCACATAGAATCATAGAATCATTTAGGTTGGAATAGACCTTTAAGGCCAAGTCCAACCATTTTCAAGACTGCCACTAAACCATGTCTCTAAGTGCCACATCTACAACTCTTTTAAATACCTTCAGGGATGGTGACTCAACCACTTCTAGCCACTCTTTCTTAAGCCTGTAGTGCTGCATGGGATAGGTTAGACCCAAATGCAGGACCGACCCAGCACTTTGTCATGTTAAAGCTCATACAATTGGCCTCAGCCCATTGGTCCAGCCTATCCAGATACTTCTGCAGAGCCTTCCTATTCCCAAGCAGGACAATATTCCCACCCAGTTTGATGTTAGGAGCTTCATTCTGCTCCCTGTCTTCAAGCTCAGGGACTGGGTATCCAGGGAAAACTGGTCCTGCTATTAAAGACTGAGGCAGAGAAGGTACTAAGTATCTCAGCCTTTCACTCAGCATTTATCACTAAGTTATCAAATTAATTCTTATCAGTTTTATTTAGTATCTAACTACATCACTATACCAAACAGTGCAGCAGTCAATTATTTTTTTCCCTAAGAAACCAACCTTCTGAAAGCAAGAAATGTTTAGTGTACTACATTACAAAAATAAATCCTGAACAAGTATCAGGAAATATAGCATTTATAATAAGATATTTTTGTTCTGCTCAGTTAAAAGAAAAAGAATAAGGGTACTGTAATTTTGGGGCAAAAAGGGCAATGCATTTTTGTGACAGCATTTTGTTCACGCTTTTATGGATTCTACATTAGTTGTCTCTGCTCAGGGTTAAGAGTTCTGATCTGTTGTTTTCACAGAAGCATTTTCAAGTCTGTTGTCGTCTTTGCTAGTCTTTCTACTTTTTCATACCTTTTCATATGGTCTGGATTCTATTCAAGATGGAGGATCAGAACTGCATACAGTACAGCAAGAATGGACACAGACAGCCTCATGGGATTCCATCACTGAATTTCTTCCACTCCGAGTCTTCCTATCTGCTCCTGCACATTTGTCTTCAGTCTTTTTACTAATCATTTGAGAACAATTTTCTATTTCACCCTATCATACTTTATTCTCTTCAAGTCTTGTGGTAAAGGCTCTATCTAACATGTTTATTAACTCCTTCAGAGAAATCTGTATAGAAGAGCAGCCTTCCACACTATTCATTACGGGTATGAACTGTGACTCATGCTTGCTCAAACCTCTAAGATTTAGAATAAATGGATATATTGTATGATGTGGAGGAAAATTCATAAAGATTAATACTGTTCTGATGACAAGACTGATATTGTTCTGATGACAATTTCCTTCCACATCAGTCATATCAGCTCATTTTCTCAGTCACCATAGTCCAAGAAACACTAATCCATAAATCTCTCTTCAGATTGTCTCATGATTTACTGATTCTACTGTCTACAATAAGCTTGAAAACATATCAAATCACTTCTTTCCAATCTTTAAAAAAAAAAAAAAACAACAAAAAACAAAAAAACCCACCAAACTAATATCCATATCCTCTAGGAGAGCAATATCGTCTCAGGAACATACTTATCCATGTCTACGTTGTATAAGTCTTTTCTTAATCACACTACCTTCTGCAATATATTATGCATGTTGCAAACAGTTCTTAACTACTCCATAATTCAGTTTATATAAAAATATTATTTACAAAAAACCCCCAAAACAAACAAAGAAACAAGCAAAACCAATGAAAAACTAACAAAAAACCTGCACAAAAGCCCCAACAAAAAACCTGCAAAAAAGCCCCAACAAAGAACCAAAACTTTGGTAGAGAGTACTTCTAAGAGTAGCCTCACTTGGATCTATGGTTGAGTGTGTCAGCTGAAAGCAGCTCTACCTGATTGTCAGTCTTAGTTGCTGTCCAGTTCTCTGTAAGCAAATCTAAACTGCTACAAAACCTGGGCCTTCACTGGACCTCCCATAGTCTTTCTCAAGCTTGAGACCTATTTCCTGGAAAGTTATTATTTGTTCACAATACACTCAACATAAGAAAAATGTTGTTTTCAGATACAAGCATTTGTGTTTATACCCAAGACAGATGCACGCTGCATGCAGACAAATGTTCTGGGAGGACATGTGTGAATATTAGTGCTACTGCACTAATGCACCTGGAGGAGTGCTTGAGACTTTTCTTTTTTCTACACATAATACCTACTGGATTAATTCCTGTTATGATAGTCTCCACCTTCCTGGTATCTGTTAAGATAGTTTTGGTACAGAGATAATCTGACAGTCACAAAGGGCAATATGAACAGCATTCCTGATTGTAGCCTGAGGACAAGGACAAAAAATGTCAATATAAACTGAGATACTTCAGAAACTGATGAATTACTTGCTAGTACAAAATATATACAGCATTTAGGCATGAAAAGTGGAGCTCGTGGTCATTTATGCTGACTTGACAAGGTTCAGAGTTGCACCTTGAAAAATCACCTCCCTCTAGTGTCCCATAAGATGACATTCTACAGCTATGTTGTTAGAATGTCTTATGCCAGAACGTAAAATTAGTGCACCAATAAAATTAGTAAAAAAAAAAAAAAAAAAAAAAAAAAAAAAAAAAAAAAAAAAAAAAAAAAAAAAAAAAA
>VXBX01001790.1:90008-109754 GCA_013400415.1 Scytalopus superciliaris | reverse complement strand
TTTTTTTTTTTTTTTTTAACTTTCAGAAAATTATGAATTTCCCCATCTAGTGAATCCAGGTAAGTTTGTGATCCCTCACATAAGGGAGAATCAAGGGGAAGAATTTTATCTCAGAATGAACATTTTAGAGTACCTATTATTTTCAGTGATGTGTCATGGTCAGAAGTATTGAAGGTGGATGTGGGACATTAATGGCTGTGAGGATTTCTGTAGTTGAGATACATCTGCTTTGACTTTGACATAAGAAAATTAGGGGCAAGATGCATCTTTAGATTTTAGAAATTCAAATGTCATTGTCTGCATACAAAACTCTACATTTTAGATTAAGCTAATGGCTCTTTGGATCCTTTAACCATTAATTCATGACTCCTTTCCATTTCCACACTTGGGTATTTAATATTATTTGAGATGCTTTAGGTTATTTTGGCCTTCAACTGTCACTTGAGATGGACAAAAATGGATAAATAAATCAAATAGGTATTGTATTACAGGTCTTTGTGAATATCTCAGACACCCTAGGGCACCTTAAATGTCAAAATACCCCTGCACATGGAGAGCCATACTGATTTCTTAAATTTTCATTGACCATACTCAAGGAGCCAGGTCCTGTCTTAGATTTGACAGTTTATGAACTGAATTCCACACCAGCTGCCTTACACAGACAACGTAAGGTCCTTTTCTATTCAATGGAGAGTAAGAGAAAGCTCTAGAGAGGAAGTTGAACATGAGCTAGCAGTGTGCCTGGGTGGCCAAGAAGGCCAAACAGCATCCTGGCCTGTATCAGGAATAGTGTGGCCAGCAGGACCAGGGAAGTGATTCTTCCCCTGTACTCAGCACTGGTGAGGCCCAACCTCAAGTACTGTGTCTTGTTCTGGGCCCCTCAATTTAGGAAGGATACTGAGATGCTGGAGCGGGTCCAGAGAAGGGCAGTGAGGCTGATGAAGGCACTGGAGCACTATGACAAGTGGTTGAGAGAGCTGGAGTTGTTCATCCTGGAGAGGAGGACGCTCAGGGGAGACATTACTGCTCTCTACAACTACCTGAAAGGAGGTTGTAGCAAGGTGGGAGTTGGTCTCTTCTCCCAGGCAACAAGCAGTAGGACAAGAGGGCACAGTCTTAAGCTACACTGAGGCAGGTTTAGGTTAGACATTAGAAAGAAGTTCTTTACAGAAAGACTGATTTGGCATTGCAATGCGTTGTCCAGGGTAGTCATCGNATACAAACACCAGTCATTCAGTGTCATTTCACTCTAATCCACCTCAAGGGATCTATTAGCAAGAAAGACAATGCACTTTCAGCAAGTTTGCATATGACACAAATCTGGAAGAACCAATCAACGTGCTTGAGGGCAGAGCTGTCTTTCAGAAGAGACAGGAGGGAGACCTTCATGAGTTCAACAAGGACAAAAGTAAGGTCCTATTCTTGAGAAAGAAGACTCCCTGACATCAATATAGGCTGAAGAGCTACCCTGTGAAAAAAGCTTTTGGGGGTACCTCGAGGACAGTAATCTGAATGTTGGCCAACAGTGTGGTCTGAAATCAGAGATGGCCCACAGTACCTAGGACTGCATTAAGAGAAGCCCAAGTAGCAGCTCAAAGGATCGGATTATTTCCCATGCTCAGCACTCATTAGACCATCTTTAGACTATTGCAACTAGTCTTGATCCCCTCCTCCCCGCCCCTTCCCCCCCACACACTGCAGGAAAGCCATTGGTAAAGTGAAGCAAGTTTATCAGAGGAAACGCCAGGTTGGTCAGGGCTGGAGCACTTGCCCAGGAGAAGAATCTAAGAAAGAGAAACTGGGTCAGTTCAGAGGAGAGACTCTGTGTGGGGACCTAATGGCATCCCCAACATTACCTACAAGGAGGTTACAGAGAGAATGGAGCCAGTCTTTTCACAGCAGTGTATGGCAAGAAGATCTGAGAGCAAGGGCATAAATCTAAATGGGAAACCTTCTCACTGGATATAAGGAGAATCTTTTTCTCCATGAGAACAGTCAGGAAGTGGAATAAATTGCACAGAAAGACTGTGCAGTAGCCAGCCTTAGAGGATTCCTAGATCTGACTGAACAAAGCCCGAGAAACTTGGTCAGCTCTTACAGCTGACCTGCACTGAGCATGATATTGGACCAGAGACCCCCTGATGTCCCTTTTTGCCTGTGATCCCAAGTCTAGTCTCTTAATACATGTTCCAGATTTATGAGAAAACACAGGAAGAATATTATTATATCTGACCATTTATTTTCTGGTTTCTCACTTAGTTTCATCTACTTTCAATATAAACTCTCACATCTGAACTGGTTACCTTGCTTGATTTTTGTAGGCAAATTAACTAAGTAACAGTCCTCTGATTCTAAAGTAGATTAGACAAATCACATACCTAATTGTCACATATGCACTGAAAGCTCATGGAAGACTAATTCCCATCCAGAAATATCTAAATTAGTCAGTTGACTTCATGTTTTAGAAGTTATCCTTGCAATGAAACATCAAAAAAACTGGACTCAATCTTTGGCTGGAGCAAACAAACACTTATCTGTTGTTTTTCATTTATTGAAAGTTCTAAAGAACTTTGCTGTTTTACTGAGTAATATTAGTAGTATGTTATAAAAATTTTCTGAGAACAAAACCAGATTGCAGCTATTTTGATTGTATGAATTAAATTAATCACCAAATTATATAAAAAGCTAATGTCTATTTCATGATTTAGTAAAATGTGTAAATGGACAACAAAAAGAAAGATTTATTTTTAATTCTTGCTTAAATTGACTAACCTCTAATATTTTGCCTCCATTACAAGAGTAGCTGTCAAACAATATACTTAACAGTGACTGCAACTGAACACATGGGTGATGCAGCATTGTAAATTCTTGTCTGCTTAACAGATTGATAAAAATTATTTTCAGCGAAGTCCAAATACATAAATGAAAACATGTGACTTCATGAGAAAAGCTGCCATTTCAAAGAAAAATGCTCAGCATCTTCATTGTGAATAAAACACTCATTACAACAAAGACGTCTCCTTAGAAATGAGGAAGAACATAATTTTAGTAACAGAATAATATGATTTAACTAGAGGAAAAGATGTATCATGTCAAATGGTTCATAAGTCTGGTGATTCTTAATTACTCCTTGTCAAGTTTTCAATAGAGTTTTGCCTAATTTAGCTTTAAATGTTCAAAGGAAATAGCTCTCTTCATTTTCCACAGGAGACTATATAGGTTGTGAAAGCTCATTGCAAAGAAGGGTTTTTTTTAAGTTCAATTTAATACTTGCTGTTTCTATAAATAACTGAGAGGAGTTTTATTATTATTATTGTAATTATAGGTATTGTTGTTGGTTTTATTATATTCTTAATTTTCACTCTCTTCTCATTTTGTATGCTAAAATATTGTTTCTTATATATAGACGTATATATAACTTTGAAATAATGCCCCTGTTTGTGACCTTCCCAATGCACTTTTCAGTATATTTACATCTGTCTCAAAACAATTGTTCGGAGAAAGAACAATATCTGCTTAAAACTGCTCAGTAGTTTCTGTTGTGATTCATTGCAAGGTAGTTGTTATTTCTTTTAGTGTTTCATTTCTCCTTACCTCTTGCTTGTTCCACAACACCAAATATTTTTACAGGTCTGAGAAAGTAGATTTGATAAATCAAAATTTGTTAAGTGAAAACCACTACTGGTCATACAGAATCACAGAATATGCTGAGTTCAAAGGGACCCATAAGGGTTGAGTCCAACCCCTAGCCCTGCACAGAACCATCCTCAAAAGTCACACCATGTGCCTGAGAGCATTGTCCAAACACTTCTTGAACTCTGTCAAGCGTGGTGCTTCTTGGAGGAGAGAGATACCAGCTGTGGAAGGATAGCTTAATCAGCCCAGATCTGTGACTGCTTGAGCTCTGGAAGACTGCTTGTTGCATTTTTTTGGAATGTTGCTATGATTTAAGGACTGTTTGCAGTTTAAAGTCGATACCCAGTTTGAGAATTTTATCATGCTATATGTCTTTTCCTTTGTTTCACTGTGTGTCCCTGCTGGAATTTTGCATCCCTCATGGTTTGTAACACACCCTTGATTGGTCCCTGCTTGCAGCAGGGTAGCATTTCCTTATATGGTCTGCATTTGCCCCTGTGTTCCCAGTTTTGGAGGCTTATTCCTTGTATTGCAAACCCCTCCCAGGCTCTTCCCTAAACCCCTCCTAAGTTCCACCCCATTCCAGAACCTTCCCTACCCATCCTATATAAGCTGGGCACCATTTTCAATAAAAAACCTTTTCCTACCTCATCCCTTGGAGTGTGAGCATTCAGTACCTGTTTCCCTTCAAGACCACAGGTACTATGACCACTTCCCTGGGGAACTTGTGCCAGTGCCCAGCCACCCCCTGGGTGAAGAACCTTTTTGTAATATCCAACCTAAACCTCCTCTGACACAACCTCAGGCCATTTCCTCAGGTCCTGTCCCTGGTCACCCCAGAGAAGAGATCAGTTCTCCTGTTCCCCTCATGAGGAAGTTGTAACTGAAATGAGGTCTCCCTCAGTCTCCTCTTTTCCAGACTGAACAGACTAAGCATCCTCAGCTGCTCCTCATACGGCTTCCCCTCAAGGCCCCTCACCATTTCTGTTGCCCTCCTTTGATAAAAAATAGTTCTATTTTGACCTGTGGTGTATTCCTGTATTTGCATAAGTTTGTGTAAATGTCTCCTTATAATTCCATTTAAACCCAATGGTCACTAAGCCTTCTATACTTTAATAAGTGATCTGAGCAAAATCCTGAAGTGTCAGTCTTCTTTCTTTCCCAACTTGTCTTTTGCTTTCATTCATCAAAGTACTGTATTAGCTAAGTCACCAGTTTCAGCAGATAGAAACATCAATATGGTTTGGTTTTCCCCTAAATGACATTAAATCTCATGGCAATAAAAAACTCTTCTTAGTCTTATTTCAGAATGCAGACACAGTTTACTTTTCTTGAGTTACAGGAAAGAAAATTGAGAGTTTGCATAATATTGCCCTGGAAGTCTTCAGATGGCAATTTACTATAATAACTGAGTGGCCTCATTTATCTTTGATCTATATATATTCTCTCAAATTAATCAAAGCTTACTGTTATGATTAGTCTATCTATTTTATTTGTGTCACTTGAGTGCTAAGAAATGCACATATTTATTTTCAATTCCTGGTAAACACACATAGGTTGTACCTATGTGGTACAAGGTATCTCTGAAAACCAAATAATACTCCTGGGTCTTAAACTGTATTTCACTGTGTAGATGTTTTGCAGTTGTGGCAAAATTCTTCAGTGACGTTTCTTTTTGGTAGAAAACAAATGTAATGTAGATGTGATGACATTTATAAAATAACAAAATAAAAGCCTTCTTATGTGGCAGAATGCTCTTGCAGACTGTAAAGGCAAACTGGTTTGAAGTAAAAGATAGGCAGGTTTGGTAGAAGCACTTCAAACAAAAATTACTGCATCTCCAGGGTGAAACAAGAAAGTAGACTCTGAATTATTTATGCAGATAAGCACAGACGATAAAATGGTGGGAACACTAATCATATGGGATCTCAATTATTCTGATGCTGAAAACAATGAGAACTATGGAGTAGGTAAAAAAGGCAAAAAATTGAAAAAAAACCCCTCAGAACTCCAGACAGACAAACAAGAAACCACAAACATCTTCTGCTCCAAGGCAGAAAACATGAACACCAAAGCCTGCTTGTTTTGACTCCTGAAAATTCAGCAAACTGGGCTCTAACTGGAATTCTGAGAAGAACAACATGATAAATGAAATAAAATGGTTCCCATGTCATACTGTACCAGTGGGGACCCATTCCTTCATGGAAGGAGACCAGTTTTGCCAGGACACTATCCTCCTACCTCTAAATTTTGCCTTAGGATTGCTGGCAAAAGTTGTTATGCTCCAAATCAATACAAGCCTGGAGTACAACATGCTGTTCTCAGCCAGTATTAAACAATGTGACCACTGCTCTGAGCAGCTTTAGGCCTCTGGACGTTACTTTATCCCTTCAAGGATCATTATCCGAAAACAATATATCCTTCTATGAATCAAACAAATTACATTATTATTATTTAAAAAAAATACAAAACCGTGATTTCCATTTCTTTCTAAAAGAGAATAGTTTGGTTTATATTTCAGTTAAGTATTGTGCATCTGTGATTTTAGGTTAAATGGGAATTTGATAAATCCTGTGACTAAAATAGCAGTATTCGTTTTAGCATGAAACATTCATTCAGGAAAATAAACAAAAGGCAAACTGAAAACTGTTGGAGGAGAGATTAGCTGTGGAAGGCAGCACAGATCTGTGACTGCCTGAGCTCTGAGAGCTGCTTCTTGTGTTTATATGGACCCTTGGTATGTTTAAGGACTGTTTGTAGTTTAAAGTCTGTACCCAGTTTGAGGATTTCATCATGCTATATGTTTTTCCTTTGTTTCACTGTGTGTCCCTGCTGGAATTTTCCATCCCTCATGGTTTTTTGTAACCCACCCCTGATTGGTCCCTGCCTGCAGCAGGGTAGCATTTCCTTATATGGTATATACCTGCCCTTGTATTCCCAGTTTTGGAGGCTTTTACCTTGTATTGCAAACCCCTCCCAGGTTTTTCCCTAAACCCCTCCTAAGTTCCGCCCCATTCCAGAACCTTCCCTACCCATCCTATATAAGCCGGGCATCATTTCAATAAAGGAAAAATACCCCTTTTTCTCTCCCCTAGATTCCTCCCCTGGAGTCTGTGTCCTCCACTCCCTGTTTCCCCTATCAAGACCGCAGAAAACAATAAGAATGTTGTTCTTAAATCTCTTGGGCCACACACCACTGTTTTCAAAACCATCACAGATAGTTCATCTTAGTTTGTACATGATGTATTGTAAGAAATTTTGGGGATGATAGGGATCTATCATTCAAAAAATTGGGGAAATTAAGAGAAATTAATTATCTATTCAAAGTTTTAGTTTTTATCTGAAGAATTTATAAGAGTAACTTGACAAAAAAAGTGACTGGAAATGAAATTATTCTGTAATACATTCATAGATTTTCAGAGCAAAACATATTTGGTCGGCATTAAGTATCAGAGAAATTCTCATTAAAATCTTACTACATTTTTAATTGTTCTTACGACACTCAGAGAAAAATACCTATTTATTTGACCTAGATATTAACTTTAAGCCCCCTTTTCTTTTTTCTTCCTTTTTTTTTTTTTTTTTTTGGTGATGTTTCAATGCATAGTCTTAAACTCTTCAAACAAGGCAATCTTGGTCCCGAAAACACTTCCTAAGTGAAGTTGTAGTTAAAAATCACTGGACTTCCGTGGTCTATTTAATACTGTGTCAGGAAATAAAACAGAATTGTCAGTTTTACAATGATACAAAACCAAATGATGACATTTTAAACACTGAGCTCTCATTGAGGAGAGTTCTTGTGATAATGAATTTTGTATGTGAAGAATGCCTCACGCAAAGAAATACAGAAAATCACTGAAACATCTCAGTGCAGCTGCCAAACTACTTGAGAGGAACTAAACATCTGACTGTTGTAGTCAGGAGGCTAATTTTTTACTTCTATAAACTATCTTAAAAAAATAAACAAAAAACACAACAACAACAAAAAAAAGACAGGAGATTGCAGCCTAGTGACATTTTATGTTCCTTGATATCTCCTACTTCTGAAATGCTACTGAAATAAAACAAGAGAACAATTTAAATTGAAGAGGACCTCTGAAGATCACCTGGTCCAAATGTGCTAGATCATCTTTGAAACTGGATCTAATTTGAAATTTTAATGAGGTTGTTCCTGATCTTGTTTGATTGATTTTTGAATACCTGAAGACAGGTGACACAAGCATTTGTGTGACCCAGTTGTGAGTTTTAGTCTTTTTCCCTGATGTCAAATTATGATTTTCTGTATTGCAACTTGTATCCATTGTCCTACACCCTGTAGTTGTGCTTGTCTAAGACTGGTCTGTTTTCTGCACTAGGAGACAATATAGATATTTGAATGAAGGAATAAAATTATTTCTTAGTCTTCTTTTATTAAGATTGAAGAAGTCTAGATCTCTCATTCTTTGCTCATCTTTCATATTTAAGAATAGGAATGTGTCTACAGGGCAGTTCTCAGCCCCATATTTTCTTTTTTTTTTCACAAATAAGCATCTAGCAGTCAAAGTGATAGAGAACAATACAGAATAAAAATTCTGTTTTTTATCTTTAATTTAGAAAGCACAAGGACTTTCTTTGCCCTATTTTGCTCTTTTTGCAGGAGGATGAGACACAATATTGCACTGCTGTATTATATACCAGAAGGATCAGATTTGTGTTATCTACATTTCTGTGCCACAACTTGCAAGATTGTGCAAGTATATGCTGACATCTGGTGGATGTTTGATAGAACACTCCAATAAAACTGCTACTACATAACACTTGTTCAAAGGTGGTACTTATAGTGAGTTTCATTGCATTAGTTCTGAGTCCTCTTTCCAGCAACACTTATGGGAGAAAATAAAATCCAAGTAAAGGTTTCAACATCAAGATTTCTGTTGCTGCCATGCTATTTGGGAAAAAACAGATCTCCACAGAAAGTCTAATTGTTTTCTGTTTTATTTTGTAAACAAATGCACCTTTTAAAATACATCCAACAGCAAGTGGAATCATTTGGACACATATGACCATACTCATATACACCCATCTGGCAGTATATGACAGAGCTTAGCCCGTTGGTAGTTCAACAAACCCCACATTATAGCATTTACTGGCTGCTAGTCTATTAGGCTGTGCTTAATGAGTACCTACTTGATCATGGAACAGATGCTGTTCAAGCATAAATGAGTGTGCTGGTTGGCAGTAGCTCAGTATGAGCCAGCAGTGTGCCCAGGCAGCCATGAGGGCAAATCACATCCTGGACTGCATCAAACACAGCATCACCAAGCGAGCCAAAGGAAGTGATTACCCCGCTGTATTCAACATTGATGTGGCCTCACCTATTTTGTGGCCACACAATTTAAAAACTATGTGAAGGTCCTTGAATGTGTCCAGGAGAGGGCAACAAAACTGGTGAAAGAAGGAAAGTCCAATGAGGAGTGGCTAAGGCATGTCTTATGGACTTGTCTAGTTTGGAAAATAGGAAGCTGAGGGGTGACCTCACTGCTCTCTATAGCTTCCTGAGGAGGGGAAGTGGAGAGGGAGGTGCTAATATTTTTCCTGGTATCCAGTACATGAGAAAGGTTCAAAGCTGTGCCAGCCAGGGGAGGAACAGACCAGACATTAGGAAGCATTTATCTATTGAGAGGGTGGTCAAACACTGAAACAGGCTTTCTAGAGAGGTGGTTGGTGCCCCAACAGTGTCAGTGTTTGCAAGGCAGTCGGACAATTCTCTTAATAACACAGTTCAAGTTTTAGTCAGCCCTGAACTGAAGTCAGTCAGTTGAACTACATGATTGCTGTAGGTCTCTTCCAGCTGAATAATTCTATTCTACTCTTTAAATCCACTCAGCTTGCAACAGTTCTAACTCATAACCCACAAAGGAATTCCTGCATTTATAATTTAATTTTGAATGTTCTTGAACGTCTTTGTTTGTTTGTTTTTATGTTGTTTCTTAGATATTTTTTCCTTTTGGTCTTTCATTTCTCACTGCTGAGTTTCTCTTTCCTACCCTCTTTACTCCAAAACTCTTTTTATTTTTTATCTTTTTCTCTTTTATACTCTTTCTTTGCACTGATTTAATCTGCATCACATCCACCACTGATGAAGCAGAGAAACTTTGTTTTCTATATATTTCCTACGCCACTACTGTTTCCATATTAGATGATGACAGATGATATATAACCTTTATAGACTGTTCTGTGAACAGACACGCTATATAAGTTGGCTGCGTGTTAAAAAAGTTATGTGATATCATGAAAACAATAAGAGTTTTTTAAAAAAATCTGTTGAATATTTGACATGAAACAAACAGGTAAGAGAATGTGAGAGGTAGATAAGTTAAAACTGGAAAAATAGCATTTTTATTGCAATATGTACTGCATTAGACTTCTAATGACATTCTGTCTTCTAAGATATTCATACAACATAAGAATTCATGAAAGCCTTTTTTCATCTATTAACATGAAAAAAATACACAATCACTTTTAACAGCTTCATTTATGATTTTTTCACCTTTCTAACAATAAAAATCAGCTTTTAATAGATAATTTTATCTTATGAAGATTGCAAAATTATTAAGATCTAATCAATTATTTAATCTTTTAGACATTTACTGCTCACACTAAGAGATAAGTTATATCATAATAATAATTTAAAAATCCTGAATTTGTATTCACAGAATTTCAACAGACTCACCAACTTTTCCTTTTAACTAGATTCTACACCCTATTTCCTTAATAAAAGGATGTGGCAGTGGCTGTCAATACTTGGAGTGGAAAAAATATGGTCAAAAGGTGGTTTGTGATGAAGGGGCTGACCCAGAAGCCTTGGGGCAGAGGATTTCACTGTTGTATGAATGAATGCCACAGACAGATTTGTAACTGTATACATTTTCCCCCAAACCCCTGTAAAACAGTCCCTCATTGGTCCTTGTAAAACCCTAACCCATTGGTTGCCAGTCACAGTGACCATCTCTCCTATTGGTCATAGTATAATTACCCCAACTCTTAAATACCTGTACCCAACTTCAATAAACTCTCTCTCTCTCGTCCCTCTCCTGCGGTCTCTGTGTGGCTCCTTGTGGGGTCCCTGGGGGCCGCGTGGCAGGGGGACAGCCAGGGGGAGCATCACCCACCCAGCCATTGCAAAAGGAGATTGTTTTTATCATTCCATCTGTTAAGTTACAATTATACAGTTAGTTTAGAAAGTTGACATTCCTGTCTCAAAGTCATAAGAATTAGAAAGAAAAGATATCTTTGATTACAGTAAAATTTAAGAGGGGTTCTTAGTTTAAGGGGTATTCTGTTTTTGTTGTTCTGTTTTGTCATATTATTATATGAAAATGAGGTTAATGTAGTTACATGCCTTCTAAAGATGAAGATTTTAGTAAAACAATACATATAATTCCATTACAGAAAAAAGTTCTGGTCTAGCAATACAACCCTTTGATTTGCCATGCTTTTATTTACTGTTCTATGACCACATTACATGACGATTGCAGAAAGTAAAACAATTTATGATTTTTAAACTATGAAATTATAAACATATGGTGCTTTGAAGATAAAAAAAATGGCAAACTATTTTGCACATGGAGGGAAGAAGACACACACATGAGTACTTAAACTGAAACCACCCACAATCTGGATGATTCATTTATGTTTGTATTTTTATTTGTTATTTTTTATGGTCAGAAATTAAGTGGAAGCACTTGGAAGATGCAGGTCTTCTGCTGAACAGGGCTTGCAAGATAATTGCAAATGACACAGAAAAGACTGAGATATCCAGTGTCTTCTATGCCTTAGTTTTCATGGGTAAGTATTCAGTTCTCAAGTATCCATTTGAACAAGGAATGACAAAGCAAATGCAAAAATACCTTCTAAGATGAAAAAGAAAATAAAATTCTGAGTGAACAATTGCTTTCACACAGCCTTTGTGGACAAGCTGGTAAAACAGGATTGGAGAGATGTAGTATGATATGAGTGGAAAGCTGGATGAACTACCAAACTCAAACCAAGTTTCAGGGAAGATGATTCATGGTTAAAAGTTGAACTGACAGTTTGAGTTTCTTAAGGGTTGATACTGAGCCTCCATATGTTTAAAATCATCTGGGAAACAAGAGTGAATGAATTCTCCCTAGGTCTGTGGAAAACGCTGAACTGAAAACAAAATAGACCAGAAGAAGAGCCACCAGAAATAGCTCAATATTGAGTCAACAAGATTGGTATAAGATATGAAAATATAATGTCCTGCACCTTTGACAGAATAATCCCAAAAAACTATACAGGCCAGGGTTCATTTGGCTAGGGTGTAGCTCTTTCAAAAAAACCTTTGGGCTCCTGGTGGACAGCATTTAGGACTTTAATCATATGTGCAATCCTGTGCATCCTCAGTGGTATCAATAAACACACAGTGTAAGGACTTAAGGCTGCCTGTTGTGGTTTAACCCCAGCCAGAAACTAAGTAGTAGGCATTGTGAGACAGCAGCAGTGGTGGTGAAATTTTATTCAGGCCACAACAGTCTACTGTTAGTCTCTGTTAGACTTTTTCACTGGCCATATGGGACTCTTACAGGATGAGTGGGTCCTGCTGATCAATACTTGGCTCTAAAGTTGACAAATCAGCTTATGGATCAGAATCAGGGAGTCTCAGTTGGTGCAATACTGCCACTGCTGCATTATTATGGTGACAATAGGCACCTGTTGTTCTTTGGCTTTCAACAACCCCACAACAGAAGAGAGAGATCAGAAAATATAGACAGCTGCTTAATTTCCTCCATCTCTGAGGCAGCTATACTGAAACCCCAAAGGTACCCTTTTGTGTCTGAGATAGCCTATTCCAATGATGCAATGAGCCTCTGGGCCAGTCACAATGGGATGCTTTTGCCACTCATTCCTAGTCAGGCTCATTTCAGCTTCTGACACACTTAACTGTTAAGATCCTCCTGTCACTCTGGAAATATAAGTGGGTTCTGTCCCTGTATAGCTTGATGGCATAAGGGTACAGTGTTCACCAGTATCTTACTAGAGCCTTATACTTCTGACTGATATGCCAGGCCATCTGATCCATATACACCAGCTGTCCCTCTCCACCACCTTGCTAGAGACCAGACCTCTCTAATACTGATCACAGGATTCTCCACTTACCTCTTGCAAAAACAGATCAGGACTCCTTCCCACAGGATCAGGAGTAAGATGAGCCCTTCTACACTGTCTGGGTTACTGCCTGCTGGAGACTGGAGCAGCAACTTTACAGGAAGAACCCCCATTTGTTATTGGTTTTCCCTGCAACTCCCACACCTGAGACTCTAAGGTTGAGATCAGTTTTTCATTCCACCTCATATTCTCTCCATGGTCACACATCATGTGTACCTTCTATACCTTCCCTCTTGAGCAAAAGAACACTTACTAGCTGAGATGTAAATCTGTGCAGGTGGATAGTGGGGCATATACTCTTTTCATTTGCTCTAACTTCAGGGATAGTTTCCTACTTTTTGGACAGTTTTTCCACAGCCAAGACACAATTCTGTGGTGAGAAAAGAGTTTTTATTTGTGTTGCCAATTCATCTGTTGATGGTGACAATTTGTCTCCAGGTCATTACTGCCAGTGAGTTGGCTTATGACAACTGTGTGTTCTGTTCACATTTCTACTACAGAGGTCACCTGTATTGGACTTCTGGATCTGTGGGGGACTGTCTGTTGTTCAGAGCATAATACAACATTCCTAGAACAGTTAATTCCCTCAGGTACTAGATGTCTCTTTCCATTGTTGTGCATTTACCTGTGTGACATACAACTTCCTTGAAAAGGATATCCTTCCTTCAGACTTCAGAGGTGTTGCCTTCAGAGATAGAGGATGTGTCTCTTTTCCCATTGCCTTGTCAATGCCCTTGTCAATGTCATTGACAATGTCTACATTGCCAATGTCAATGTAGAAAGTGATGCTGCCTGCTTGGCTTTCATATCCTCTAATTCCAGGCTAATCACAGCATTGGGGAAACCAGGTAATAAGATGCTGATTTTTTTTTTTATATCCCACAGCTCACTCAAAGCTAGGAATTTGGTGGTTACCTCTTGTTCTGCCGCTTCCTCCTGTTCTTGTAGTGACTCTGCTTCATTCTTCTTTAGTAAATGAGATGACTTTCATGTTCATTTCCTCTTATGTGCCAAGGCGACTGATACTGGCATGGATTGGTCCTCTGGTTCAGCTGCATCACCCATCGCCAGGGTCTGAGTAGCTGCAATGCCTGTCACGAGGGTTTGAGTAGTCACAGTGCTTGTCATAGGCTTTAGGCAGTTGCCGTGCTTGTTGCAGGGGTTGAAGCAGTCACAGTGCTTGTCACAAGGGTCAGAGTAGTCACAAATAGTTGCTTAACCATAAACAAGATCTGAACACATTCACAGTTCTTAGCAATACGACCATGCTGGTTTCAACATCTCAAGGCTATTAAAAATTTTCAAAATTCTTAAATGCTATTGTAATTGCCCTGGAGGAGAAGGGAAAGATAAGAAAAGATGTGTCCTCCATAGACCGTCTGTCTGAATAAGTAAAGATGTAATTATTAATGCTTTCCAATAGATGGCTCCCTAAGTACAGAGCTGATGTCAGTGCTGAGTACAAACACCAGATTACTTTCAGGGCCAGAAATTCCATCATTTCTTAAGGCAGTGTTACAAAGTTCAGCACCATGAACCCTAGCCCAGCCTCCAGAGGTGACAAATAGCCAATGAGAACACATACTGCAAGTAAAGTTAAACACAACTCTGAGAACAAGCGCATAAAAATTCAGAGAGCAAATAAACGAACGCTGTAACCACTGACTATTAAACTTATATAATAACTGCTTATAGCAAATTTGTTTTAACATGCTTTTGCCAGATCTTTTGTTATCTCAACCCATTATGCCCCACCTTGAGTGTCAAAAAGGACTGTCATGGTTTAACCCCAGCTGGCAGCTAAGCACCACGAAGCTGCTGGTCTCCCTCCCCTTGCCTCCCTCAGTGGGATGTGGGAGAGAACTGCAAAAGGTCAAAACCTGTGGATGAAAATATGAATAATTTAATAATAGAAATAAAGTAAAATATAATAGTAACAGGAAAAAAAAAATGACAAAAGGAGATGAATAAAACCCCAGAAAGACAAAAGATGAAAAATACAATTGCTTATCACCACTGACTTATGCCCAGTCCATCCTGCAGCAGTGACCAATTCCTGGCCAATTCTTTCTGGTTTATATACAGGGCATGTTCTATGATATGGAGTATTTCTTTGGCCAGTTTGGGTCAGCTGGCAATGCTCCCTCCCGGCTTCTTATGCACCTGCTCATTGACAGAGCATGGGAAACTGTAAGTCCTTGACTTAGGGTAAGTACTACTTAGCAACAATTCAAACAATCTTCAAAACATACACAATCACTTCACAACAGGAAATGCCCATTCCCAGTTCTTTTTCCCTGGTTTATGGTCCAGTTCTAAACTGAATCAGAAGTACTTGTGGAAATAAAGAATATCAGTAAGAACATGTCAGTTTCAGCACAGGGGTTGGAGCAACTTGTTGCCGTCCTGCACAGATTGGGACATCACATGAATGATTTCCCAACATCAAGCAGGTTCCACATACAGATACAGGTGGTAGAATGATAGATTAGGGCCAAAGGGTCGAGTCTGAGAACATCATTCTGTAGCGCAGTAAATTCAGTCATGCTGTTGGTAGTCCTAGGCCATGGGCTTTATACTGACTTCACAAAGCCTTGGGACTGAGAGACTTGTCAGTCTTACTTTTCTAATGTTTTAAATCTCTAAACACATAGCTTCTGTAATCAGTCAAACTACTCATTCGAATAAAGCTGTTGACCTTTTGTTATTATTTGTTGTCAAATCACAATGCATTTTAAGAATTGTGACATTAATTTTATTTGCTTTGCATGTAATTTTATTTATATTGGAAAACTCAGTAATAGCTGGGTTAAACTCCATTTGTCTTTTTCTTTCCAATTTTGGTAAAGGAATTTTTTTAAGCCAAAAATGCAGTTACATGGGTTTTCTTTCAAAATAGTTTGATAAAGCTTTGCTGGTTAGAGACTATTTAAATCACACCATAAATTCCTTCCACTCTTTGCTGGCCTCAGCTCTTACACAATGTCAGGCGCAATCACTTTGTAGACTTCATCCATGTTAGTATCTTAAAAAGAACCAGGCAGGCAATGCTTTCAGGTCTGAAAGTAATTGTCTGTATTTTTAAGCTCTTAGATCATTTTGGAACAATTTTTACTTGAACCAACTAGCAAGTTCTTAACTAATTAATGAATGTGCTTTATCAAGTTGAATATTCCAGCTACTGTGTCTAAATCTCAGCTGGCAGTTTGCATGTAGCCACTCTCTTTTTGTGGCTAGAAGCATTTACTGATAGATATGAGTCATTCCATTTAACCCCTTACCCAAAAAGGTTTCTGAATTCTGTTTAATCTGACACAGCTATTGACATAGCTTAGCTTCTGAGATTTAAGAGTTCCATCCATCATCTTCTTCTGGTGATATCTGAAGTACAGATTGGTGTACTTTGAAAAGATTTTGACTAATTTGAAAGAACAGCTTTCTACTGTAAACTTCTGCCCTTTTTAGGAAAATGTGTATTAGCTGTATGGAAACTTATAAGCACACTAAAATCATGACAAGGCTTGCAGATATTTTAAACTAAATTTCTTCAGACACTTTTCATCAGACACTAGCCTGTTTTGATTATAGCATCTTCCATTTGAGGTTTTTAAAATATTGCTAAAATACTGATAAATGAGTCAGTGACACCTTGAGTAAGCTAGGAAAGATTGAAAGCTGAATTTATCATTTATTATTAGTGCAACTACATGGCTCTGGGAAGCAAAAAAGCCATGTCAAACAAAAATTCCACAGCCTGCCGAAAGATATATCATCACCATACGATGAGAACAGGTTACTAAGGAGCAATTAATCTACTTTCCTAACGTTGGTGAGTGTAACTTCCGCTAGTACTATACTCCAGACTGCTATTTTCTCCTTATTACATAGTTTTAGCTCCCATTATTCATATGTCCAAGTTCTGCATTAAACATGAAGTGGTCCAATCCTTGATAGTAATCACGGTTCCTTTATGGCACCATTTCCCAAAGCAGATTTGCTCTGTACTCTCTCCTAATGAGCAGACTGTACTATTGAAAATCCCTTAATTCCAGCTGGAAAAGGGAGATAGTCCAGGCATATAGGCTAATAAGGGATTCCCAGAAGACTGCTTTTGTGGGAATGAAGCAGTTGTCACCCCAGTGCAGGTAAAACTTTGGGTCAGGCATGGATGCAGTCAGTAGATGGTATGCACCAGGTCCTCAGCATAGTTCACTTTAATAAGAACCTGCTATAAGACAACCAGCACCAAAGACAGCATCACTGAACAGCTTGGCTCAAACCCTTTTCTGACCATCTCTCACTTAACTGCAAGTATATCCATGTTACGAAGAAATGCAGTGGATAAACAGATTGCAGAAAAGAAGCAGAAGCAATTGCATTTTTTTTCTTCACCATTTTTAACAAGTTCTTCAGTGTTGTGTGACTACAAACCAGCTCTCCTGACCATACATTACATTTGTTTTGATTATCCTATCTTTGCTTTTGCAGCATAGTCAGTGTTTTGATTATATATCTTTCTTGCCATTTTTTCTAGGTTGGCTATTGTTTCCAGCCTTCCTATTAGAATAAAATGTAAGTATCTAATTTCAATAGTCTTTATTCTTCGGTGAATAAATAGATTTCTAGATGATTTATACAAATTTATATTATCACTGTCTGCTGTATGGCTGGACATAGTTATATTAGTGTTTTTCCTAATACCTTAAAATAAACAATTCTTTTTAAAAAGGTCCTCAAAATATCTGAATTAGGTACAATGCAGAAACAGTTATAGCCACAAGAGAGAGCTCTTGTAAAAACATAAGTATATGTCAGTCTATGTACATTTTGCACTTTAACAATGAAAAATAGTTTTAGTAATTAGTGTTTACTTTAATTATTATATTTCAGGAAATTAAACACTGATGTAAATTAGCATGGTATTCCCAATTCCATTTATGTTCACCTTTTTATTTGTTTTTAATTAAAATGGAGAACTAGTAAATAACACATATAGCTACATTTTTTTGAAATAACAAATTATATTATGCAATTATATTTTCACTAAAATTTGATCCTTTGCTCTTTGCTTACACAATGCAATGACCCTTAAAGGCAAAATAGATCAATTCAATATGAAAATGCAGCACCACTACCAAGAATGTGTTTGCTTTACGGAAAAAGGTTTATATCAGATAAAGACTTTCTCATTCCCTTTGTGAGTTAAATTAGACGGTTTTAGTCACTTAAATACAAGCTTATGCCTTTGAGACCATAGAAGAACACACCTCTCCATAACCTAGAAGAGGATGCTTTGTAAATGCAGACTGAAACATGCTACCCATAGTCATGTAACCCAATGGAATTCTGCAATTTAGCAGTACTTATATCTTGGTGACAGATACCCTACCTTGTTAAAAAACAAACTGAGCTTTGTAGAGAGAACACAGGATCACAGGGGAGCTAGATCTTTCTTCTTGATTTGAGCCACCTAGATTTGTTGAAGATCAAAGTACAATGCTGCTCTAGTTTATGTCAGTGACTGAACCAGTACAAATGAGTATCTGTCTCTGTCACACCTTGCCCTTATAAAAATCATTCAAATCCAAAGAAATGAAGTTATTTCTGCTAACTGCTTTCCAGAGAACTGTTCCCCTGACTAGATGACTTGGGCAGTAGTTTTGTTTAGCCTCTTGAAGTTCAATTTGTGTTTGCAAAGCAGAAAACTACCTCAATTGGAGAATGTGGTCTTTTATGTTTACAACTTTTTCTTAGCAGTTCTGATGACATACTTTATTCTGCTTTCATTAAAATCAATGGGAAAGCTCTGTTTATTCCACTGACTCCAGGATCTGGCCATTAATATGTTAATTTCTAATCTCCCCTTCCCTTCAAAGTTCTACCATCTGCCTTTTTTTTTTCCTGTTTTGAATTAAAAAAAAATGTGTTTTACAGACGTATTTTCAGTTACTAATGTTATTACTTTCCTTATGCCTGAATCTCTTCAGCTGAACTTTCCAGATGGTATCCAAGATCCAAGCATCTTTAAGTTATTCATTTGAAAGTTGCTACTGCATGATAAATATTGAATTAGAATAACAACCTTTCTCAGGTACCAAAATAGCTCACCCTTCTGATCTCATTATTTTCTTCCATTCTTTCTCTAAATCTAATAGCTTTCTGTCCTCAAATTGCAGTGCTTAAAATATCTATGACTCATTAATTGTAAAAAAAATTGTCTTTTTATTCATTAGTAGTAGAGCTTTTCTTTGAATGTCCCAGCAGTGGCCCAAGACAATTTAGAAAAAACCATTATTTCTTCTGTCTAGACAGGAATTAATTTGTAGTTTTGCCCTTTTGCATGGGAATGATGGAGAACTTTTGTCATTTGATGTAATACGGAAAAGACTTTTGCCCCCTTAATCTGCAGATCAGATATTGTCAACATTTCCTTTATGACCAAGGTGGCCACAATTCAGTCAAGTACTTAAACAGATGTTTTTATTTAATGATGTAATTTTATAGTAATTATGAATGCATATAAAGTTACACTTGGGCTCAGTGCATTGGCTTTGAGGGTTTTATTATTTGAATTGAAAGAAAAGAAATTAATTTTCTTTCTTTAAACAAAACATCACCAGGCTTCGTTTTCCCCAATAGAGACTTCACAATAAATAGAGATAACTAAATTCTAAGCCTAAAAATAAATTTCACTCTATAACTAATACTGAGTAGCACACAGAATCATCGAACAAGAAAAGACTGCATGCCTTATGGTATTCGGTAACTACAGGCATCAATAAAATACATTATTAATCAGAAGTATTATAGAACATACATTATTATACATTTTATGTATGTTCCATAAGTTTATAGAACACACATAGCCCTATTACAGGCTTCCTTTCTCTTCCCAGAAATCTTTATAATCATGTCCTTATACTCAATGCAAAAAAAAAAAAA
>VXBX01001790.1:51687-89975 GCA_013400415.1 Scytalopus superciliaris | reverse complement strand
AAAAAAAAAAAAAAAGGGTTTCAGTTAAGGAAACAGCCTCCTTTTTTCAGATCTGCAATTGTACATTTACTTAAAGTCTTTTGACATGAGCATAAACATGTTATAGATCCCATACTGAATCTTAAAAATCTTTGAAGCTAGTCAGGCTAAACTATGGTAACTGCCAAAATTCATGCTGAAAATGTTCAGTTACAGGATGTCTAGTTAATTTGTCACTTCTTTTGTTCCTGATTTCAAGGTACTTTTTCAGCTACAGCAGAAGCTGTTTTCAGAATGCTGAGTGTCAGCCAGGTAAACTCCTGCTTACCTACAAATTGTGTGCAAACAGGCTTGTAATAATCTAAATATCATCAGTGCATTTTGTCTTCAGTAATTTCTAGCTATGGCCAGGCTCTGATATTTGCATCCGTGGTAGGTTCTTTTCAGGTGTAAATATGCTTTACATGCATTATCTGTAGTCCTGAAAGAAGTGTTTGAGCACAGCAGTGGTGCACACAAGTGATTTTCTTCCTTATGGAATCATGATCAAAGTAATTTATAGAACACATGTATGGCATACCATCAGCAAGATACATACAAGGTCCTTCAGAGCCTGGCTCTTTAGAATGTATCTGTCATTTCTGGGAATGATACAATTGGCACAGACAACATTTCTGGTAAACTGCCACATGAGTATATGGTACTGGAAAATAACCGTGAGGTGTCAAATCAAGTGCTTGTAATGTAACAGGTGCCTGTGAAAGTGCAATGAAAGAGAAGACAAGTTATGCTATGAGAGGTAGGGAGTAGAAAATCTCTTAACCTTGTTCAGCAACCAGAAGAGCCCCTAAAATACTAGATATTAAGAGCAACATTAATAATAAAGAAGTGCATTTACAGGAAATTTATCTAAGGACATGTGAAGCAATGAGATTTTTTCATCTAATTCTCATGTCTGACAGGTTACTGAGTAATTTTAGTTGTTTTACAGTGAAACGGGCTTTTGTAATAATTACTAATAATTTGTTTATGAGCAATATGTGTAGATTCTGAACTTACATACATACATACTTCTCTCCTTCCATTGTATGTTCCATTCATATAAATCGTGGGGTTTGACTCTTATTTTACTGGACTAAGCTAGCCATAAGTTTTTACTCTTATATTTTATAATAAATTCTCCATTCATCTTCATTTCTTCTAGTTCAAACTGACCATGTAGGACCAGAACTGGATGCAACCAGAGGTCAATTACATTGCCTTCTGCAAAATTGTTACTAAGATTTCCAGGCTATTTATGTGTATGTGTATGCATTAATTAATTAATTTTAGCTGAAGTTTTAGAACTTCACTGCAAAAACAACAGTAGATGGGCAGCTTGTTATCATCACAGTTTCTCTTCATCTGTCATGGACTCTAGAAAATTAGCCCCTAGTTTAGAGAAATCTTATGTACTTCATATTGAACACTATTTCTGTAATATGAATCTCAGCATAATTTTTTTTCTTCCAGAGTCATAATCTGCTCTCCACACTCTTGGTCAAACTATTCAACCTTGTATTTTATGTGGATTTCATGACCTATGCCTGAAAACATAGCCAATTAGGTAAATATTAAACATTTATATCAAGTCTGAATCTAAGAAATACTGCAATCTCCCTTTCCTTTCTGAAACCTGCATTTAATAATCACCAAAAAGTCTCTTTATCAATTTTTTTTTCTATTAACAGATGGAAGATCTCCAACTTGAATTTTTTTTAAATAGTATCATACTGTTTAGATATCAAGTCTTTTCAATTAATCTTATCTTACAAATTATCCTTTAAGAAGGATGTTTAATAACTCTATTGTGATATATCTTCAATAAGTCCATTTATGTTTCATATCACTGTCCATTTCATTCTGTCTCTGATAATACTGATGTCCTTGATAAAAACTATTAAAAAATTATTATGCTTATAATAAAGTAGCAGACTTACACTTGTATCATTCTTCTTAATTTTTTTTTTTTATCTGACTAGGTTTTGGGGTTTTTTCCTACTATATTGCTGGGGTGTGTAAATGTGTTCTTTAATGTGTTAATTCTTTTAGTAGTCTGAATATAGATTTTTCAGATATCCAATATAATCATTACAAGAAGACCAAAGTTGACTCATGGCTCACATATTATTTTCTAATACCCTTTTCTAATTGTCTTTAGATTAGATTTCCATTGGTGTTACATGTATCATCATTGTTATTGAAACAAAAGCAAAACATGTATTTAGTATGTTGGCAACACCTATAACATTCCCAATCCCTGTCTATTTCTCCACAGACTCCAGTCGTTTGATGGTTTCATCTTCTTTCTATATATATCTGTGAAGACTCTTATTACCCTTCATTTTACTTTCTTTAATTCTTTGAATTTTACTTTGGAACTTTGGAGATACAACTGTCCTGACCATAGACTCACAGAATCACAGAATGGTTGAGGCTGACCTTGGGGGGTCACCTGGTCTAACCATCCTGCTCAAGCAGGGCATCTTGAGCCAGTTGCCAGGACAATGTCGAGGTGACTCTTGAATTTCTCTGCAACTTTGCTGGGCAAACTGTACCAGTGCTCAGTTGCTCTGACAATAAAGTAGACTTTCCTAGTGTTCAGAAGTCCTGTCAGTGGATACCACTGTAAAGAGCCTGACCTTGTTTTTTCTACACCCTTCCTTCAAATATTTATGTACATTGACGAGATCCTCCTAAGGTGAACCTTGCAGGACAAGTGGAAATGGCCTCAAGTTGAACCAGGGGAGCTTTAGATTGAATATTAGGAAAAAAGTATTCTCTGAAAGGGTGATCAGGCATTGGAATAAGCTTCCCAGAGCAGTGGGCTATCCTCAGTTTATTATACATGTAGAGAGTGGATGCCCTGGGTCTGCTAGACAGCTTTCTCATCAGTCTACCTTTCACTGGACAAGATAACTGCATTTATTAAATTCTTTACTCTTGCGCAGGAGAAACTAAGAAAAACCCTTTTCACCCTAAGCAGCCTTACACTAAAGCACTCTTAGGGTTTTTTTCCCAAGCAATATGAACTGTATGAAACTATTATTATATTTATTTCCTTATTTTTGGTCTTATTTTAGATTGCTTCTGAACAGCTTTCCTCACTCAAAGATGTTAATATTATGTTCCAGGTAAAGCAACCAGAAAGTGGAACTTCAGTGAAAGGGGTTTTTTTCCATTTTCCTAAAATTCATTCTGAATTAGAAGAGCGTGCCCTTAATTAATGCCTATGTGTACTAACTCCTGGGTACATTGAGCTGAAGCATATCCAATGTCTGTAACTGTAGGGAAGAAACAAAAAAGTATGTATGTAGCACAGAGCATTTTTTGAAGCTGTAATACTATGCCAAACAAGATGTGTGTGTTCTCTAGTACAAAGAGTTTGTATGTTAGATTTATACATCAATTGTCTTTATTTTATCGATTTTCAATATTTTGATCCTTTTAATTAGCATCAAACCCTTATTTTAACAGATAGTTCTGCCTTCTGGACCCCCTGTTGATTTTATATTTTATTTCACATTATATTTAATATTCTAAATTAATGCCATGAGGATGTTTGAATGAGATATCTACTTCATTTCAAAAAATGTCCTGGAGCAACTCAAAATGTAATATTTTCAAAGGGTAGAAATATTTTTTTCCCCCATGCAATAACACAAACCCATATTTTGATAAATTTGCCTCAAGCTGGCATGAACTTTCTTAAAAGACTCCTTTGTAGGAGCTAAATGTAGAGCTGAACCTATTTCTGCTATGGTAACTTCACTTCAACTTTCCCTAACATCTGACAAGAACAGAGGATCTCTTCTGCAGTGCAATGAAAGGCATATGATTTTTATGCAGAAGAAATTGTTCCTGTTTACCAGCTGTTAATATATTCCAGACTCTTCTAGCAATTATTTTTCACTTTTGGAGGAGTCTAACTTTTGTTAGATACTACTACATACCAAGCCTTTGACAGAGCTAAATTCATTCACGGTGGGTATCATGCTGAGAATTTTGTCTTCTGCTGTTGGAACCAAGAGCATATTGACACTGAGTAGCACGAGACTGAAACTCATTAATGTGCCTAGGTGTGGCTTATAAGCTAACACCCTACTGAAGATTTCCTTCCTGCAGCATCATCTCCTGCATAATTTTAATGATGTACTTTTTCTGTAAATTTCTTGCAAAGCTCCTACAAGTCCTTTTCAGCACTGTTCTTTTGCCTTCATTGGCATGTTTGCTCCTTCAGTAAAGTTTTGGGATGTGCATTCAACTTCTCTGCATCTTTTCTGTGATTCTGCCAGCACCAGTGCTCTTTCCTGGGACCTAAGAGCTGTCGTGTCTCTCAGTGTTCTGGATTGTCAAATAATTTTTGAGTTCCTAAGACTGCTCCAGAATGTATAAAATTTTGTTGATATTTGAAATGTGGACTATCCTGTTATAATGATTCTGCTCACAATACAATCCTCAAATGTGATGGTTTTGTTGCTACAGAAATGTCCCTCATCTGGACATACTCTCTCCATACTGTATTTCATTAGAAAAGGCAACCAAAATACGAACACATCTGTTTAAATGATAATAAATATGATTTTCAGCTTACATTTCACCTTTACCTCCAGTATTAGCATTTGATATTGATGCTCTTGTGTCCTGTACACAAAGCATATCTATCTCTCATTTATGTACCTGCAGTCTCTACAGCCAGCATCATCTTTTAAATAGGTCATGCAATGCGTAACCAAAAAAGTGTCCCTCCTGTATGTTAAAAATGTCAATGCAGGTAACTCCAAGTGTTCACGAGTCATTTACATGCACATTAAAAAGAGAGATCAGCAGGAAAGAAACTGAGCAGGACATTGAACATACCTCCTTGATAAATGAAATTGCAACACTGTTATTGTGCAGTTACTTTTACTTTAACTCCTTTTACATCATTGTGGCAGTGGAAATATGAAATCAATGTTGTTCAGGTTTGGAGATTTCCCAAATTTTCAAAGTATCTGTTATAAGGAAGATTCAATTTATGCTAGCTACCCCCTGTCTTACAGTTTTAACCATGTTAGAAAATGATGAGGGATAGAAGGAAAAGGGATAACATTTAAAAGAATATGAAAAATGATCATGTTAAAGGAGTTGTATTTTAAAAAGATCTTGAGAATGAATACCTTACGTATTATAACTGCATTTAAAGACTTTTAGTAAAAGTTCTCTCTTTTCTACATCTTTTTGAGTTTCAGTTTAGTCAGATCCCATTCAGTTAAGTGCCCAATGGAAATAATCCTTGTAAAAGATTGTTTTTCCTAATCTTGATCTGAATTGAATGATGATGATTATGACAATAGTAATCTTTCTCTAAATATGTGTTCTGTACTTCAGCATAAAGCTTGTCTCTGAGACTCTTCTGCTTTTCTTCATACAGAAGATTTAAAGAAACACTACAGCAGGAGAGAGATCTTGATGTTAAGCTAGAAGGTACTTAGTATACATCAATGGTCTTGATGTCTTGATGAGCTAAAGAATTACAGAATGGTTGAAGTTACAAGGGCCCTGTGATGGGTTGTTTTTTGTAGGCCTTCCTTGGTAACCAGGGTCAAGATCTGGGAAGTATTCCATCCCATCTCTTTACGTAATCAGGTGTATATAAACCGAAGGAGGAGGTGTTCTTTCTCCTTTTTTTTGCTTCTTTTCCTTCTCGGGCTCGCACGCTGACGAGCTCCCGGTGTTTGGGCCTGGCTTATCTGTGTTCAGCTAGGCCTGCTCTGGGGGTTGTTTTGCCTGGGCCGGCGGCGAAGGTTAAGAATCTGCCTTTCTAAGGAAAGTATTGAATTTACTATTGTATTTGTTATTTATTGAGTTAATTTCTGAATTTAGATTGTATATATATATTTGTTTTGTCTTATTTTTTTTTTTCCCTATTTTGTCTCCCTCTCCCCTTTCCCTTCCCTTGTCCCTTACTGGGGTGGTTTGGGGGTCCCTGTCTTGTTGTGCCTAGTATATAAATTTAATATATGTAAATATATATATATATTCCCTCAATTTTCTCTTGCTGCTTTTTGCCGTTTCGGGAGAGGGAGGGGGGAATCTTTCTTGTGAGGTCTGGCTGTTGGCAGAGAGCCAACCTGAACTTTCACAGCCCTCAGCAGATTGTCTCATTCAGTCCTCTGCTCAAAGAACTAGTTAGAGGAGGTTGCCGAAGAAAAAGTCTAAGGTAGCCAAGTTTTGAATATTTCCAAAGGTGGACACTCCACAGTCTCACTGGACATACTATTCCAAAGTTTGGTAACTCTCAAAACAAAAAGCATGAGGTTTTCAATCACAGGTTTAACTGGATTTCCTGTATCTGAATTTCTGTCCATTGCCTCTTGTCTTTTTCCTGGATAACATAGAGAAGAGTCTGGCTCCAAATTCCTTACTTCCCTCCTCCCTTGCTCAATTCAGATATCTATACATATGCATAAGATACCCCTGAACCTTCTCTTCTCCAGGCTGAACAGTCTGAGGTCTCTCAGTTTCTCCAGAGAGAGAGTGGCTCTTAACTAGTCTCTTACCAAAAATTCCATATCTTTCTTGTACCGGAGTGCCCAGAGGTGGATGCACACTTTAATTTTGGCAGAATCACCTCCTTCAACCTGCTGGCAGCAGTTTTCATAATGCAGCCCAGAATACCATTAGCTTTCTATGCTGCAAGGACACACTACTGTCTCCTTTTCAACTTGGTGTCTGTCAGTGCCCCAGGTCCTTTTTTACAAAACTGCTTTCCAGATGGTCAACAACAAGCATTTACTGGTACAGGAGCTTATTTCTTCACAGGGATTTCCCTGGGGAAATGTGCATTTGATTTTGTTGAACTTCTTTAGATTCCTATCTGTCCAAGACTCCACCTGTTCATCTGAATGTCAGCATAGCCTTTGGGTGTATCAGCCTCTCCTCCTGGTCTTATGTCATCTGCAAACTTGATAAGGGTGTATGTCATCCTGTTCTCTGGGTCATTAATGAAGATGTTAAGCAACATGGGCCCCAATATTGATCCCTGATACACACTGCTGGTGACTTGGTTTTGGTTTTTGTTTGTTTGTTTGTGAGAGGAACAAATCTGCAAGGTAAGTGAAGTAGGAGGGGGAGGAGATGATCGAGGCACCAGAGCTGAAATTCCCCCACAGCCCATGGAGGTCAATGAGGGTGCAGAGATCCACCTGCAGCCCATGGAGAAGACCCATGCTGGAGCAAGTGGATGCCTGAAAGAAAGCTGTGAACATGTGGGAGGTGTGTGCTGGAGCAGCCTCCTGGCAGATACCTGCTGACCCATGGAGAGAGGAGCCCACACTGGAGTAGGTTTGCTGGCACGACCTGTGGCCGTGTGGTGGACCCACATTGGAGCAGGCTCTTCTTGAAGGACTGCACACCATAGGCAAGGGACCATTTGAAGCAGTTTGTAAAGAACTGTAGCCCATGGGAAGGACTCCCATAGGAGAATTTTGCTGAGAACTATCTCCCATGGGAGGGACCTCATGATGGAGCAGGGGAAGGACTTTCTCCCATAGCAGCAGCAGAATCAATGTGTGATGAACTGACCATTAACCCCATTTCCCTTCTCCCTGTGCTGTTGTGGGGAAGGAGGTAGAGCTCAAGAAGGAGGGAGTGGGGGTGGGAAGATATTTTTAAGATTTGTTTTATTTTGCATTATCCTGCTCTGATTTTGATGAGTAATAAAATCATTTAATATCCCCAAGCTAAGTCTGTTTTGTTGATGTTGTTCAGTGAGTGATCTGTCACTGTCCTTATCTCAACTCATGAACCTTTTGTAAATATTTTCTATCCCCTGTCCAGTTCTGTAGGGGAGTGATAGAGTAGCTTTGGTGGGCACCTGGCATCAAGCCAGGGTAAACCCACCATACCTCCAATAGGACTTAATTCTGCTGATCACAACCTAAGACCCTCAACATCATACAAAAGTCAGCATTGGACTGCTTATACAGATTTAGCTGAAGCTTTATCATCACTCCTAATGCCACAATGGTGTTCAGTTTTTCACAAGACATAAACAGCTAATTTAAAATACTTTGAAACACTGTTAATCATACTTGAAGTTTTTAATTACACAGAGTAATTTTGTAATGTTTTAAACATAATGTATTTATGGAATAATTAATTTATTTGTATGCAAGTAAATGTAATCACATTAATGCTGTAAAGACAATTAAAGAAGCATATTTCTTCATTATATAAATATCCAACCCCAGACTTGAAATATCCCCTAATGTAATTAGAAATTAATGCAGCATTTTCCAAAAGGCATATTATCATCACTAGTACATACTCTTGCCAAATTATTATCATAGTCCCTAATTCTGTGTAAAGGCCTCATAAAATTCCAAGGGGATCAAGGGAATAAAAAGATTAGAGAAAGCAGCTCTAGAAGAGCAGTTTCATATACTTCAACACAAGTTGGAATACATTTGGACATCAGATTATCAGAATACATGAAGAACTCCTTTCTCCTCACACATATGGGGAGCCATGAGTTTAGGTGCAAGTTCTGTATGAGTGTCTCATAGGGCCTATCATGGACACTGCAGAATAGGAGACAAATCTGGAAATAACTACAAGATTGTTGAAAAGACGCCTACACTGGCAGAAAGAAAAACTAGTTTGCTCAGTACCAGGAAACTTTCCAGTTTGCTTTGGGTCTTGAACTTTTTTAATCAGTGAGGAAAGACCCATCATAGGTGGAACCAGAAATTAGCAATGTGAACCATCAGGTGACGGAATCATTTAGGGAGGCATAGAGGAACATGAAGCTGTAGAAAAGAAGGCACTATCAACCAACCTGTGTTAGTTGTCTAGTAATACCTGACTTGTCCAATACCGGACCAATGAACCAAGCAGGGGAACTAGGCAAATACTGGAGACAGATGTCCTGTCCTTCCCCCATTCTAACGTAACCTTGATTAACATTTCCTCTTATCTAAAGTAACCTAAAAGCTGTCTTTACTTTCAGTGAGTGATGTCTCTAAGGTCATATCTCACCTAAATCATTCTATGGTTATATGGGTTTTGTTTGGGTTTTTTTTAGCTCGCATGATATTCAAAAATTATTATATGATATTTATATAAGTAGTTGTGTTATTTTGCCAGCATTCAGAGAAAGGTTCAAGTACTGAACTGTAGTCCACTGGTTATCTCTCCTTAGCTCTCTCTTCTGTGGTCACTCAAACCATAAAACAAGATTGATAGTATAGATATCTGATGACAATGCTTCTAACGTATGAAGTGTCTGAATCCAAAGGAAGGGTCTGAATCCAAAATCTCTAAATTGAGGACAAAGTAGTCTTGTCAGAGTTCTCACTGGGAAACCATCTGCACAAGAAAAAAACTCCTAATATTTCTCCAGTACAATAAATCCAAATTGTATCAGTTTTCTCAGGCATGATGTCCACTAGTACACCACTATCCTCAACTTTATAAAGACTATTTGGTCTTTAAGGCCAGAGATATAAATATTGAGAGTTTAATATTTGGTAAAAAAGAAAATATGAGTTTTATTTTCTCAGGTGCTAGCTACACACATCCTTCTTCCACTGCCTGAAATAACCCTTCTCTGAGATTTTGAAGTCATGACTAGAAAACTTTCTTTTCTAGCTTTATCATTTCTACACTAACAGTAGTCTGTATCTTAATACATTTTGCTCCTAGCTCAGTTTCTGGGTGAATAGAAAATGCCTTCCAAAGACCTGAGCCCAATATTGAGTGTCAAATACTCACTTGCGTCAGTCTGTCTCTTCTATATACCTGTTGCTTTTGAATTGCACAAAGCAGAAACAGAGAAAACCAGCATTGTGGATGATTCAGGAAGATAGCGCTCAAGCTTGGTTCATAATATTTTGCTTTAGTAGCACATACATACTGAATTATTTTCCTCAAAATTCATGTTAAAACTGGATCTTTGAAGGAAAACCTATGACACCAAGAATTTGTTGATGTATGGTGAAAGTATTTCATACTAATTATTTAAAAAAAACCATTATTTTACTGGTTAAATCTAGATGTAAAAAGTGAAAATCTGACACAGTCTCACTTGTAAATGACTTCAATGTTCATTACATCAGAATCCATTTTCTGTGAATGTCCTCTAGCATTCTATGATAAAGAAAAAAAAATGTTGCTGTAAACTATAGTAAGTAATTTGTTTCTGTGATATTCAATATCTCAATAAAGCAGACATCTACAGGTATTGAAGCCCTAATGTATACATCTCAGCACTTCTACTAGACTTGTGCGCTGAGTCTAATAGACTGCTTTATGCCTGGTTTTATCCATTAGTTGCTGAAAATGTTCTGTGACGAAGATTCGACCACAATATATGGCTAACAATGAAAATTACTGTTTTTGTAAAGTCTTCATTCCTTCTGCTAAATCTCCCTAAGCATCTGATTTTTTACTTACATTACTTTATTCCTTCTTTTGAAGTATCTTGTTCCATTCATGAAGGACTTTGTGCTCTTCTTGGAGAGCTTTCTCCTGACTTCCTAGAACCTTTTTCTTATTTGAAGGGCCATGTTACCCTCTCAGAGAGAAAATTTCTCCTCATTGAGGGAATTTTTTTCTTCACAAGGAGCTTTCTCCTCTATCTGTATGGCTTTGTTGTCTTCTTGAAGGGCTTTAAGCAGGTTCTTGAAGGCTTTGTATTTCTCCCATAAAGTTAAAATCTCATACTGAAGAGCTTTTATCTTCAACTGAAATGCTCATTCTTATCCACTGTGAGTCTTAATCTCTTCTCTGAGGGTTTAATTTTTGTCAGAAAGCCTTTTGCTATTTCTTGAGGTGCTTTGTTTTCTCTGAAGAGAGGAAGTATCTTTGGACGCTTCATTTTATTTTTTTTTATAATAGGCTTTGTTCTCCATATGAAAAGCTTTGTTCTTTTGCTGAAGGTTTTGATTGTCTTCTCAAAGGGCCAGACTCTCCTTCCAGTTTGGTTATATTGTGCAATGTGAGAGGAGATGGCGAATGGGGGCAGAAGAGATAAATTGCTGATTTTCCTTCAAGAGGAATTATCTTTCGAGTCAGACAATACATCCCTTACCTGCATCACTCAGGGGCCATGCTAGGGTCTAGGTGGGTGATTCCATCTTTCATATGCAGTAGTCTTGGAAATGAGAATAGAGGTTGGATGTCCATGAGTAATATATAAGTAAGTAAATATATGAATATAGTACTAAATCTGAAATAAAAATAATGGTAAATTAATATTGACATTTGACAAACTGTCTATTTTTACATGTGAAGTATATACAGCAAACTAAATTTCACAAGGTTAAGTTAATTATACTGAAGAAAGAAAGGAAGGTTATTTCTTTTTAGAGTTTACAAACTTTGGTAATCTTTCTCATTATATAACTTGATTATATAACTGAGACAAGGTGCCATTAAACACTTTTTATTGTTGTTTATTCCTTATTCTACCATTCCAGGACAGTGTTATATTGTTTAGATTGGAGTGAAAGTACAGGTTAAGTAGGATTTTTCAAAGTTTACTTTCAATATAATAGACAATGCTGTAAAATCAGGCATGTGTTGGATATATGCCTAGTGTTTGATGGGAAACACTAAAATATTAGCTACTATGACAGTCAATCATATAATTTATATATACAGCCAAATACATATACATGTGTATATATATAAAATGAAGAAATTTCTAGATGTTCAGAGAAGCTATAATACATCCGTGGAGTATCCAGGAGAAAAATTATGATAAATTAAGGTAATCATACAATAGTTACTGTAGTGTTATACTTGAATCAGTTTGCCATCTGGTACCTCATGGTAGATCTGTCAGGTGAGGTTATTCTCAATGATGTAATTTCAAAAGGCATAGCAGCAGTGACACAGCCATGAATGGCACAGGTGATCAAAAGCTGTGTTCATCTGAAGGGAATTGTAAGGATTGGTGGGGTTATGATTCTCTAGTAAAGGAGTCTTTGTTTTTATCACTACATTTTTCATGTTTCTTCATTTGTTATTTTCATTCAAAATTCCAGCTGGTTAAATGGGGGGCTTTTTGTGATTGGTATTGATATCTGCCATGAAATGTTTTCTTACACAGACCCTGAGAGTGAGCTTTTACTCCTAGCTACCTCAACACAAATTTGGGGTAACTATCTGGAGTTATTTCTAAATTACAGAAATTCCACAGATGAAATAATATATGGTCTTTATAACATACCAATTAGATAGGATTAGTATTTGAAATTACAAATGCTTGAGTAAATTTATCAAATGCACAGGAAAAGTGAGAATTAAATCATAAAATAACATGATGGTAGGGTGCCTGCAATATTCATTACCTCCCAGGCAGCATCCTTTTTTTTCCCAACTGAAACACGATTCATGTGTTTTATGACAACCACTTTGCTTTTTTTGAAAAACACTATGAATTCTTTCAGATGCATGAACATCTTAGATTACACTTGTAACTGGTCTACTCTTTATGAGTTTTGGGGGGGCACTCCAACTAAAGTATAAATCTGTTTCCAATATTTGTTATCCGATCAAAGCAACTGATACATGAGGATTTTTTTAATCATTCACTGTGTGCTCAGGATATTAAAAAAAGTCCAGTGAGCTTACAATGAGATTTAACAATTCTGTTTAAATCATTGCACACATCACATCATCTCTTTATACTGTCTCTCAGCTCTGTTCTGTATGTTAATTAGGTAGGGGACTGAAATATGTCATATAAAATGCTCAGTAATCCCAGGAGATGAATATACACAATTCCCATTGAAAATTTTACAGAATGATCAGACCTCTGAATCCTTTTCTCCAGGATATTTGATTGCCCTGCCTGCTCATGCAAATTAAATAGGCAATGCAGATGAGTAATACTGAAATGTATAATATCAAACAAGATAAGTATCTTGGATTCGTGTGTCTTTCCCTGTCTTTTTACCTCAATTTAACTCTTCAAGAACAATTTAAATGTTATTTCTTTCATGCTTATCACTGATATATGTCTGAACACTGTAGGTCAGTTACTCTTTTCTTCTGCTCCCTTAGAAACGTTATAGTAATTTAAAAAATGTAGTTCACTATCTGTTGTAGTGTTAAAATGTAAAGTTTAAAGTAACGCTGGTTATTTTGACATGTAGGCCACTTCCTTTTATAATTTAGGAATACAAGTAGTAGGAAAATGCTATCAGTTTCAAAAAGTGAGAAAGGGTAAGGCCATATTTCCTCTTTAACCTGCATCAGAAAAGAAAGGATAATCTGAGCTTGTAAAAGAGCAAATGTTATAAACCCAGTCCAGAGCTAAACTAAAACAATGCAGCTATAATTACACCAATAATTAATTACTCCACTGGAAATCATTATTTTCCCCCTAATGAAACAAAATTGCTAAAATAATAATGTGTCTGAGAGCATTGTCTGAAATGTTTCTTGAACTCTGTCAGGCTTGGGGCTGTGACCACTTCCCTGCGGAGCCTGTTCCAGTGCCCAACCACCCTCTGGGTGAAGAAGCTTTTCCTAATATCCAACGTAAACTTCCCCTGACACAACTTCAGGCCATTCCCTCAGGTTCTGCCACTGGTCACCACAGAGAAGAGATCAGTGCCTGCCCCTCCTCTTCCCATCGCAAGGAAGTTGTAACTGCAATGAGGTCTCCCCTCAGACTGCTCTTCCCCAGACTGAACAGACCAAGTGCCCTCAGCTGCTTCTCATTCAGCTTCCCCTCAAGGTTCTTTACCATCTTCATAGTCCTCCTTTGGACACCCTCTAAGAGCTTAATGTTTATGAGTGAAGGTAATGGGAGTATATCATTGCAATGCACACTGCAGATGATTCTTGCAAAGGCACAACGTATGTAAGACCTAATATAATAGTGAAAATAATGGCCTAAGCAAACTGTGATTTCAGTTTACCAGTTCTTAATTCTGATTGTTCTGATTAGACAGTAAGAATTAATCTTTTCAAAATAAAGGTTTAGTCTAGAAATGTCACATTACAGTGAAATACAGGAATCCAGACTCTTTACAACACCCACTCTGAGAGGATGTATAACAATAGAGAATATCCATCCATGAAAGATGCGGAAAAAAGATTTGAGTTCCTTCTGTATGCCAGGAAAACAGTTTCACTTAAAATGTTTTTGAATTCCCCAACTACCCACACTTAGCTCTACTGCTCAGTGGGTAGCACAGCAGATATATTCTTAACCTTTCAGGTGACACTAGCTAACAATTCTGTTCAAACTCTGACCTCAAAATAGCTAGGCCTAAAAAAAAAAAACCAAAAAAAAACCAAAAAACCCAAAACCCCCTCAAGTACATGCAAAGAAAACAGCATAGATCAAAAAACATGCTTCTAAAATCAAAATCAAACACATTTTATAGCTTCTATTGCACATGCCAGTTGCTGTTGTATAAACCTAAAAACTCAGACTGGAACCTGAAAACCTAACTGCCATATTTGGCCCATCTGGCACTTTTACTATTCTGACAATTTTATGCTGATGTGGCTTCTTTTTTAGGTCATTCAAACTCATGATTTTCTCTCCCAAGTGGATGTAATATTTATGTTGCTGCTTCCAGGAGACTGAAAACCTGGACTAAGACAGATCTTTGTTCTACCTGCCGGAGATTAGCAGAGTACCGCAGAGAGCAAAAGCTGATGGTGCTGTACATCTGTGCATTCAAGATTCAGTGGCACTAAGCCACTAGTCTCTTTTCTGCATGACCAACTGACTAATTACTTTACTTGGCCCTTTTGAGTCCCTTCAATTAATGCAATGCACAGTTGCACACAGTAATGGAGTCACCCGTACAGAACAGAATCTGGGCCAGAATTAGGCTCGAAGTCCCAGAAGCACCTGTTACAAATACAAAATGGCCAGATGGTCTGGTCTTTGTGGGAAAGTGTCAAGAATTGACTTATCTGTCTTTCTTACATTTGGTTTAAGGTCACAAACATAATTCTTCTGAAACAGAAACTGATCACACTTAGGAAAAAAAAAGAAAAAGAAATGAAAGAAGGGGAGGGGAGGCGAGGCGAGGCGAGGCAAGGAGAGGAGGAAGGAAGGAAGGAAGGAATGAAGGGAAAGGAGGAAGGAAGGAAGGGAGGAAGGGAGGAGAAAATCTTAGAATAAATACAAAACCTGCTCCATTTTGTAAACTTTAGTCACCCAGTAGAGCTCACTGTTATTGTGCTCTGGGCAGGCAAATGGGATTAGCCTGTGATTACAAAGCAGCCTTAAATATAATTAGATCGATTTATTTAAACACAGCTGTAAACCATAAAAATGTAAAATATTAGTGGCGGTAAATTCTACAGTTTGTAAATTCAAACTTTAATTTCCAATCAGCTATTTTACTTTGGTTTTGCTTAGAAACACTAAAAAAACACTACTCTTCTTTCACTTTTTTTTTTTTCATGAATATAATTTATTTTAGTTTCACTTTCTAACAGTGCATTGCTTCATTCATGAGTGTTTTTTCTGCATTGGCAATAACCATAGAGTTTGCATTCCGCATTCCGTGCCTTCTCAGCTGCATTAGATGAAGAAAGAAATACAGAGTTTTAAGTCAGATCCTGAAAGCCGTTAGGATATCTCAAGCAATAACCAGAAACAACTGCACTCACGGCTTCCACATAAGAGTATTTTAATAAAAAAAATCATGGACAATATTGATAGCAATATAAGTAATAAGCATCTGTTTATGCATTGCTGAAACCTCTTATTTTTCCACTTTACATGCCTTCCATCCTTCCTTCTCTTTCTGCCTTTATACAGCCACTCAGTGTGAGAGGAGTAAGAGAAAGAAAGAGAAAGAGTGAGTTGATGTGGGAAGATGGCTGGGGGTAAAAATTAGAGGAAACTAAGAAGTTATATTCACATCCTAACAGCAGTTATAATGGTATGGAAATTATAGGGTAAAACGTAGCTGGATGGGATGCTGTTAGCCGGTTCCACCATGATTCCCCATAAAACAGTAAGAACCTGCTAACAGAGATGGAACAGAGGGTGGAGTGGAGACACCATTGCCAGGCTCTGTAGAAATCCTCACAGGGAGAGGAACTCGATGGCACTTTGCAGCTGATAAACCCCACAGCACCTGTCAACCAACGGAAGTAGGAGATGTCTTGCTGCTAAGCCAACAGCTGTGGTGAAATCATTCTCAGATGAACCTGGTTAATTATAATCTAATTGTAATACTGACACACACCTCTGTCCCAAAGTTACCCACCTCCAAGGTACAACCATTTCCCCCCCGGGAATGCACCCTATATTTTTTGACTGTATCTTTAAAAGCAACGCAGGACAACTTTACACCAATCAGAGGAAAAGGCATTTATGACTGAAGTCACTCAAACTGCACCCAAATATAAAGAAATAGAATAAAAGTAAGTTGAGAATGACAGCAAATTAGGGAAGACTCCACCGTAACGGCTGGGGTCAGTCCACAGGTTGAACCTGCCTTCTTCCCCATAGGGACACCTATTGGGTAAGAACCATACCCTACATGAACTGAATACTTTATTGAGGATTAAAGCTTTGTATTGCTTTAAATATGTTTTTGCAGTGAGATATTATCACCAGCAATCTTTGAACTTGTCACAATTTTATATTAAGAGAGTGTCATTCTATAAACTGTTAGTAGTGGTCCTTCTGGGGTGCTAGCAGTTGCCAGCAGCAGGAAACACACTTGAATAAAGTGGGAAACATGTTGAGAAGTCTCCCTTATGCTGTTGATTTAGCCCTCTGAAAGGGGCAGTTGAATTACCATCTGATCCAGCAGGGCTGTTCAGTGATGGATCCCCATAACAGGACACTAACAGACTGGTCAGTCACAAGGGTCTTGACTTTTCTGGGGCACTTACAGACAAATCAAACACTAAAGGTTGAGGAAATCTTCCCACACTAAGGCTCAAGGAAATCTCCCCTTTTCATGTGACAGTTGAAGAAGCAAAAGAGAATGCTATTTCAGTAGAAGGAAAAATTGAATAAAACATATTTTCTGCCCACCAATTATTTCACTTGTATCAAATATTTGTTATTCTACTTAATGCCTATAAAATTTAAAACCCTGGCTGTCATACCCCTACAAGTTCACTTAACAGAAAAAAAAACAAATTACATTTGGCTTTCTGAGTTCCAAACTCAAATTTGAACAACAGTAGTAATGAATTCATACCAGTCACATTGGAATCATGCTTATTTTATTATTCATAAGTACTGAAGTAATATTGGCTTCTATAAATATGTTGGAGACATGCAATAATTTTAATAATAAAGTACAGTAACAATTACCAGCAATAATTATGGAATTTTTTATAGTTGATGCATTATTTCCCTTGGATTTTTGAGAAGTTTTAATGTTTACTGAACATAATTTCTGTATTTTCAATGACTCAATAGAAATATGTGACTCAAAATAGACCTAAGTGAACTGATTCACATTCATATTCACATGTTTTAAAATATGATCTGTAATCAATGTATTACTGGATTTTTGGAAAACTCTTCACAGAACCAATATTTGAATTTTAAAATGTGAAAAGAGCATGGTAGTAGGGTGAGAAAAAGGTATTATTTATATATCCCAAGGACAGAAAATGCAGTGTTTGCTTCTAATTGTAAAAAGTGATAGGAAAGCTAAGCTGCTATTTTTGTAAAACATATGGAAATACAATACAGGGCAATGATGTTAACACATCAGGAAGGGTGAGTCATGCTTTGTGCTTCATCCTCACTTTATTTAGTTAGAAAAAAAGATGAAATTTTGCATGCCTTAAGTTTTAAGAAAGAACTGTGGATCCACTGGGGCAGGGCTATAGCTGTGGGCATTTACCTGGACATTTTCTTCTAAAAATATGTCTGTGCATTCACTTGGTTGTATCTGAGCAGTCACAAGTGGCGTAGAGCTCAGCTTCAGAACCTCTTATCTAGGAAATGGGGAACATAAGCGAAAAATGATGGGCCAGATGCAACAGCCTGACAGAGGTGAGTCTGCTGCAGCTCCATGCTTCCAGGTGCAATCTGTAGGGAAACTGAGAATGTGCTCCCAGTAGGCATGTGTGTCTAGAGCACACATGTTCACCACATATATCACAGAACCATTACTGGTTTGGGTTGGAAGTGACCTTGCAGATCATCTGGTTTCATCCCTGCTGTCATAGGCAGAGTTGCCTTTCATTAGCCCCATACAAACTGGCCTTGAACACTTCCAGGGAGGGGGCATTCATAACTTCTCTGGGCAACCTGTTCCAGTACCTCACCATGCTCACAGCAAAGAACTTCCTCCTAATATCTAATCTAAACCTACTTTCTTTCAGTCTGAATCCATTCCCCTTTGTTCTGTGTCACAATATGCTCTTGTGAATAGAGAGAGTGAAGAGAAATGTCTCTATTTCTTGCAGGCTTCCTTCAGGTACTTCCCCCTAGTAGTCAGTCTCCTATAACCTTGCTCTTGAAGATGCACCAGGCCACCTGTTTCCCAGGCCACTTCACCTACTCACTAGCTAGTCCAGCAGGATATTTCTTAGTGATTACACACACTCACTTGCATGCTCGTTCTCTCTACAGGTGCTAGCACCACTAACACAGGGGCCTAACACTTGAGGTCCTATTCCAGTGGCTGACAGTTCAATCTGTTTGGTCCAACTTCTTCAGTAACTGGTACAAAGGACACATGGGTCCTGCAACCTGTGGTCTCACTCTAGCCGATACACTAAGATCCACATATATAGACACCCCACAGCCCCTCAGTCCCCCCCACAGGAAAGAGTGAGAAAGGAATTTAATAAATAACTGTGCTGACCAGGTACAGACAAGAGTCCTGAACAGCAAACTATTGACATGACTAGGCCTTTTTACTCCCTTATTCATTTATTTGTCCATCCTTTTTCCTCCCTAAATCAGCTAAATCCATTTTTCCTTCCTTTAGTTTCTCCTCAAAACATTCTGTATTAAGTCATACATACTATCATCTAGATGGGCTTACTTTTGTTTATTAATTCAAGATGACTAGCAAAGCTTAGATATCTATATTTCAGGTAAATAAGGTAGTTAGAATCCAGCATCCTGTAACAGATGGAGAAAGCAGTTGTCAGAGAATGTTTCTGCATCCATCTCAAATGTGAAATTTTCTTTTATTATATTCTTTCTGTAAGACAAAATGCAATAAATAATAAAGAAATTAAATGTTTGATAGTATTTTCCATTTCCTTTGAAAATTACTTTGTGAAATTCATATTCATGGGCACATGGGTCATTTAAGGGAATAAGACCTAATTTACTGAAACATACCAAATCAGTATCTGACAGAGAAAAGACATTTTTGCAGTATCTTACTAACTTGATTTGACATAAATATGAAGGAAAAATTAACATCCTGAAGCATGTCATTCCTCTACTCCTACCTGTTCAATCAGTGACAGGCTGAAACTGTAGCACTTGTCATCATTCTTAATAATAGCATAAGATTCTTTGCTCAAAGATGCACCTGAAATCAAAATCCTCGTTTAGTTACGCTCCCTTAAAATACATGTAACTTTTCTAGGAATCATTTACAGTTTGCTGTACTCAGACCTCTTCATTTGCTTCTGCCTTTTCAAATAAATATCATGACAGAACTTGAAGTCAGATGAACACCCTGCATTTGGATCAGCTGCATAGAATGCCTTCACTATAAAATACATACTTTATAACATGTAATTCATCTCATCTGAAATGTGGCATCTAAAATAGACTGTATCAGTTCTTCCTTGTTGTAGGAGGCCAGAGGAACAGATGACTGGCTCAAAACTACTGGGTGGAAGTGGTGGAGTACCAAGGTGAGCTGTATGAAGGTGGGGTAGTGCACAGCTCCCCCCACCTCTCTCAGCATTCTCTCACTGTGCTGGATAGCACAGGAGCATGTGAAAACTCATCTGCTGTCCTGGAGGTGATTGACCACATTTTAGAAACATTCAGATACCATATGCCGAAAAACTGAAGTGTGAGGATGTTATTAAAGAAACTTGGTTTCCAGAAGAATTGGTCTTTAAAGAACAAATATTTGTGTATGTGTTCAGAGGCATGACACCAGTCATATATGTTTGGCTGGGGATGTTACTTGTTTCTAGGAGGAAGTATAATGCAATAATTACAAAGGTGAAAAGGAAAAGACTGAAAATTCTGTTTCTGTTCCAACCTCTCTGTGAAGTTCAGAACTTGTAGCAGATGGTTCCCTCCATATTCAGTGAGATATTTCTGAGGATAATTCCCACCCCTCACTGTGTCTCGCTGGAGTGAAAAATCAAAGAAATAACATGAAAACTTTTAATTCTTTTCTTACACATTTTTTTCCTTTGTTTTAATATACAGGAAAACACAACTACATGTGAAATGCTCCCATTAGTCCACTCCTGCAGCCTTTGTATGTTTGTAGCCCTTTCCTATGAAGAATAAGGTAGCCTCTCATGAAACATCCTGAATGCCGCATCCACTCACAGGCTGCTGTATGCACCACAGCTGGGGGAATTGGTCTTTACTGGTAAAGGTTTTCTGCACTGGGCTGGAACTGCAGAGACAGAAGAGATCAGGAGTGGCCCAAAACCAGATGACATAATAAAATAGCCATTTCAAATAAGACAGATTAAAATGAAAACTGTAGATAGTGAGTAAATCTTATATTAGAGAGTGGGTAAGCCTTATGTCCCTTCAGATGCTGGGAACCCTATGTTCACACATCCTCAGACAGACTCCAGATGGATTCACCCATGGCAAGCTGAGAAGATCCAACCCCTGGAGAGAAATCCTTTCCTTTTTGGTATTTTGAGCTGGTTTAAGATTTTCTTAGGATAAAACAATGCTATGTGTCATTCCTGCTGTCATGTACAAAGCAAGTTACATGAGAAGGTCTTGCTGGACTTTCAGATGAAGGCACAACTTTGCAGATTGTGTAATGGTGACAGCAAGTGCAGCATAGAGCTGGACTTACTCAGTTTAACTGCTGTATGGATCAGTACTGATACCTCAGGGCTTTTTGATTTTTGATTTTTTAATTTTATAGATTGTAGAAGTTAATGTAGTTTTAATGTAACAGCAAAGTAACTTCAGTAGCTTAATGTTTACACATACCAACCCCATTCTATATCAATCCCTCAAAACTCTAGTAGCTGTTTAGTCTCCATTTCAAGGTAGAATTGCAGAGAAGCGCCATGAGGCCTGCAGCAGAAGATAAAGACACAGACAGAAGAACACCAAATCTAGAACTTTGGAAGGCCTCCAAGGACCAGACGTGCTGTGAGGAAGACAAGGACAATGAAAGAGGGGTCCCAAACCCCCAGACTCAATTCCTGACGGGGTGTGCCAGGGGCGGGATGGGGGAGCACCAGGGGGAATAACAGAATGAGATTGGATGGACATCATTATAAAGTCTTGGAACCTGGGAACTGAGGGGGTTCCTGTGGACATGTATTCCTGGAGCCTGAAGGTTCATTAAAGCTTCTGCTCTCCTTATCTTATCTCCTACTAAATTTGCCTGGAGTTTTTTAGCCTCAGGCTTTAAGGCATCAGTACACAATTGTCTTGCAAACAGGATCACTGTACCTGGTATCTATGTTCGTGCACACTGAATGTTAGGTACAGCAGGATCAATCATTCCAGTGATAGAATGGACTAAGTCATGTTGTCTAATTTCAGAATGGGCTTCACAGTTATAGGTGTTCAGACTCTGCTCACTATTATGTGATATTGAAATGAAAAGCACTGAAATTTAGTATAATTTCTAATATATTTCTGTACTCATGAATTAAACAGTGACAGGGAATCTTCTCAGATTGCAATCTGATCACTTATCCCACTGTGATAAGTGGCATGAATTTTGATCATGGGCATAATTCAGAATTAGGCATGAGCCATGGAGCAACTTCAGGATTAGTTGCTATGTAAACTCAGAGAGTTTAAAACTATCAGCGTAAACTGTTCTATTATACTTTGTCTAGGTGCTAGCCTAGATTTTTAGCACAGGTGAAACCTACACAGCTTTCCCAGAGTATTGGCTTACACTAATTTGAGAATGGGTATTAAAAATATTTTCCTGTGTTTTATTTTAATTTCAAATGCATAACAATAGAGTTTCTGTATCACAATAATAGGTATCAAAATCTTTCCTTGTATTTTACAGGAGAGCAAAGTGAATGATTCAGGTTTATAAAATTAATTCTGGGCCCAAATTTCTTTGTGAATAGGAGTGATAGGCAGCTAAGCAAAAGCTAATTTATGATAAGGAATAGGATAATAATCTAGTGAAGAATTGTTTCCTTTACCTTTCCAGACTGAATTCCTGCTTCTAAAGATGTTTTTCTTATGATTTACTAAATGGGAACCAGGTCATAATTTTGACATTTTTCTTGGTTTAGGTTAGAGCAAATAACGCATCTCCAGAAGGATATAAATATCTATCTCATCTAGGATAGCTAGAAAACATCTTGGCAAACTTTTGTGATTTTTTTGTGTCTTTTTTGTTACTATAATTGTTTTAGTAAAATTCAGTCTTCAAAGGTATTACTTTAATTCTCCTGGGAAAACTAGTGTTTTAAAAAGAAGACATTAGTAGCTGGGACAAAGTAGACTGCATCTGATTATCAAGGTTGAATGACAATGTAATCTAGATGGCACAAAATTCTTGGATCAAAAAAGTGCACCCATGGCCTGATGAAAATGTTATACATTTTGTTGATATGCTATTACTTTTTTTCCCAGGAAAAATATTTGTCATCAGATATTTGTTATTTTGAAGTCATATTTTTTCCTTATTATCTATAACCTGCTCAATATAGCTCTGAACATGGAAAATAGTTTGTAAGTAAATTCTTTGCCTCCTCTACCAATGGGAGTACAAGGGAATGCATACAGTCTTGCTGAAATCCTGAAGCATGTGCAATTTGTTGAGAAAGATGTAACTTGGAATACAGAGCAGCAACAATTGCAGCAGAAATGCTACCAGTATATAATTCATTAGGCCTCTCAATTTTCTCTTCTCCCAGTGGCTTGTGACCTGCGGTTTTGAGGGGAAGGTGGGGGAGGGAAAGAAAGGGACACACTCCGGGGAGCGAGGTTGGTGCTGCCCAGGCGAGCACGAGGAAGAGAGCTTTATTCAAAACGCTACAACTTAAATAGGGTCGGGGGGCTGGGTCCTGACCCCCAGGAACACCCTGGGAAGGTTTCTGGGAAGGGTCTGGGGCAGACCCAGCCATACAAGGCAAGATTCTTCAAAACTGGCAACAGAGAGGTAGGTGATACCATATAAGGGAATGGTACAGTGACCAATCAGGGATGGGTTATACAGCATGAGGGATAGAAACTTCCAGCAGGGACACACAGTGAAATAAAGAGAATGATAAAATCCTCAAACTTCGTACAGATTTCAAACTGCAAAACAGTCCTTAACATAGCAAGAGTCCACACAAACACAGCAAACAGTTCTTAGCACAGATCTGTGCTGCTTTCCACAGCTAATTTCTCTTCTCTCCTCCAACAGTGACCTTATTGACTTCAGTGATATCACCTCTAAACTATAGTGCAATGCGGTAAGTCAGGCAGTAACTTGTGCCTGCCTGAAAGGTTGCCTTAGAGGCTTCAGAGCTGAAGCCCAAACAGCTTTCCTTATGAAGTCCTTGTGGACAAAAACCAAACACGCTGGTTGGAGGTAACTTATAGTCTTAGTACTACACTACAGCATGCTTATTTTCTGATCCTGCTTGTGCATGCAAAACACAAACACAGAGCCATCCTTGCATAGTCACTATTTGCCTGGCTAGAAAATGCAATCTTGAGGGAGATTCTGAGAAGTAAGTGAGGTTAACAACTACATGATTCTTACTACAAGTGAAGGAAGGTGTGTAATTCTAGTGCCTGAACATGGTGACATTTTAGATACTATATATAAACACATGGCCGATACCTGCCACCCACAGATTTCCCAATACTCCTGCAGATCCAGTGTTGTATATGCCAGCCCTGTGGGTATGTGGAGTGCATTTTAGTAATTTAAATGGTGCTATATGACTACATGAAATCAGTCAAATTGTTCCCTTGATTTACCATGTGAATTAATCTTGAGTTGCAGACATGGAATCAACATAAAAACGTTTAAAAATCTACAGGAGGAAGAGGATTCAAGCAGTGACAGGTAATATTCTAAAGTTTCACAAGCTCCTTTTGGTTTGTAAAAGCCTGCCAAAGTTTGAATATTTTAACAAATGTTATCTCAGCCCTGTAAGGCAGAAGAACAAGTTGGATGTCTCAGTGGCAGTCTCCTCTAAAATGTCTTAACATATCAAACTTAGCCTGACTGCTGCCAGCATGGTTTTATTTATTTATTTATTTACTGAAAATTCTCTACTGACAGTCTTGCTTTCCTCTTTCTGCTGTTATCAAAAGCAAAACCAGCAAATGCCTTTATCTTCCTCTGTTGCCCTTTAGTCTTCCCAAAAGGCCAGAATCTGTCTTTTATCAACTGTTTTCTTTAGAGCATGTTCTCTTTCCTTTGGCTTCTGATTTTTTTCTTTGACCTGTTGGATCCTTTACCAGCAGTCCTTGCCAGCTATCACTCATTTTAGCAGCTAAATTTTGTGTTGTAATACTGTCCTCATTGTGTCAATTGTCTCCTCCTCAACACTGTAAAAATGTGTAATGTAAGCACAGAATTTTGCCTCTTAATCACACTGAACAAAAGAGTGCTGTTTGAAGTGGTACTGCAATCGAAGGGACAAGTATGTAGAAAGTAGTGGGTTTCATACTCTGAATCTGTGCAGTTGCAAATGAAGCAGTACAGAATAATGTGAATTTTCTTTTCTCTTCAAACTGTTACTATACTCAACTTCAGCAGCATCCTAGCATTTATTAGCTTCTTAAAAATGAAAATATCAATGCATGTGCAGTAAAAATAAATGCCTTTTGGTTTGGGGTTTTTTTTGGGTCTATTTAATGTTTTTTAAATTCTGTTACGGCACAAAAAGTACAAGGGTCAATTTGTCTCTAGGCAACAATGTTAAAGGAAATAGTTATACAACAAACTTCATAAAATCTGCTAGGCCATCAGAATCTGGCTCGACTCCATTGGCTGTCTGTACTGGACATGGATTCTGGGCTGGTAGTGCCCCAACACCCAAGCACAGCTCATGTAGCTGCAATTAGGACTGAAATACACACAGACACCTGGATAAGTTGTGAACATCTGAACACTTGATGCAAGCCTAAATGTTTAACAAATATTTTTATAAAGAGTTTGAGGTTGTTTTTTTTTTTTTTTCATAATAACCTTGGATGTACTATATATATTTTGACATGCAATTATTATACAAGTTAAATGGAATAATTAAGAAATTTTTATTGTGTATTGATATTGAATTAGGAAGGATTTAAATCTAGCAGAATGCCTCATGTTACAAATACATTTTCAGGGTATAAAAGATGTGGTTTCTGATAAAAATAATATTTTGCAAAAAGTATTTCTTCCTACTCATAAACTGTGGTATAGTAGCACAAAGGTATAATATTGTGTAGGTCTGTGAATACAGTAAATTCATTGCTTATAAATACATATGGACAACAAAATTCTTTGTTCAAGTGATAGATATTTATTCAGCTGCATTTTTTTTTTCATCTTACAAAGGACAGGCATTGCAAATTACATACATTTTTACAGGGTTTTTTTAAAAACTTTTATATTCCTTCCAAGCTAAGTGAAATAATTTTGAATGCCAGTGTACTGAAAGGCAGAGTCACTAACCGACAAGAAATTATTTGTATCCAGAAATTCAAAGTATCCAACTCTAATGTTTAGAGCAGATATAAATCTTTTTGCAGAAGTAGGATTATGTGATAACATATCTCTCATGTAATTCAAGAAATGTAAAAACCCACTGTTACATATTACCTAATGCATTTGTTCTTGTTATTTCTGAGAGAGTAAACAAGACATGACCTTTACTCTGGATTTTAGACAAGTACTTATTTTTCTGTTTAATTCCTCAACATTTTGAAGAACTAAGAAAAATGGATTTTTTTTCCCTGAAAATTAAACTATTTATAAAATATTTTACCTTGAGGACTCTTTACTTATGAATGGAAAATCCCAATAATCCAAAACTATTAAACAAATACTAAGTTCTAATTTTGTTTTAATAACTTTCAGTCCAGATATTTATTTACTTATGCCAAAAATTAGCATTAAAATTAAGTGGGTCAAAAAGATAAACTTTAATATAACTATCCAATCTCTGAAATGCCAGACTGCCATATCCTAAGGATTTGGATAGATTTTCACCATTTCAGCTGCCATAGAAATCCCCTTGTCTCTGGATATCAGAACAGTTTGTACATGAGCAAGTAGTACAACACTTTTTTACCATGTAAGGTAAACACTACCATGTAGTAGGCTTAACTCTAGAAAAGTTTGTATGTGAAATGCAAAATGCAAAGATCAGATAATGATTTGACGTACTATATTTATTTTTTCTTCTAGCTATCAACTTTTGTTGGTAGTCTATGTGTCCAGCTTCTTGCCTAAGAGAGTTGTAATTAGGTACAGGACATCAGTAAGTCAGAAGAGAATGATGTAATCTCAGCCAATAGGACAAACAATAATCCAGAAGATAAGCAGATTTGAAATGCACATTTTCCTGGGATTTCTTTTATAAAAGGAAGTAATCAACAATATGGTTAATACAGTGCCAAGTNATGATGATGATGATGATGATGATGATGATGATGATGATGATGATGATGATGATGATGATGATGATGATGATGATGATGATGATGATGATGATGATGATGATGATGATGATGATGATGATGATGATGATGATGATGATGATGATGTATGGGAGATTAAGACTTAAGTCTTAGAGCTTAGAGGAAGGTGACAGCCAAGTGCAGGATACCTCAGAATATCTTATATGGAACTAAATAACTACAAATAGGCAAATTAATTAGGTTTAACATACCAATACATCCCAAGGTTTCTCTGATACTACTAAACAACATCACCTTCAAAAGATCAAGTGGAGAAACACTTTGATGGGCTACAGAAGAGAAATGCCAAATAGTTGCAGTTATAACAAAATCACAGAATATGCTGGGTTCAAAAGGACCCATCAGGATCATCAAGTCCAGATCCTGGCCCTGCACAGGACCACCCCCAGGAGTCACACCATGCCCCTGAGAGTATTGTCCAAATGCTTCTTTAACTCTGTCAGGCTTGGTGCTTTGTTCACTTCCCTGGGGAGCCTCTTTCAGTGCCCAGCCACCCTCTGGGTGAAGAACCTTTTTCTAATATCCAACCTACCCTCCCCTGACATAACTTCAGGCCATTCCCTTGGGTCCTATCACTGGTCACCACAGAGAGAGACGATCAGTGTCTGCCCCTCTGCTTCCCCTTGTGAGAAAGCCGCAGACTGCAATGAGGTTGCCCCTCAGTCTCCTCTTCTCCAGGCTGAACAAGTCAAGTGTCCTCAGCTGCTCCTCATACAGCTTCCCCTCAGGGCCCTTCACCATCTTCGTTTCCCTCCTTTGGACACTTTGTAATAGCTTTGTATCTTTCTTTTGTTGTGGTGCCCAAACCTGCACACAATATTCAAGGTGAGGCTGCCCAAGTGCAGAGCAGAGCAGGACAATCCCCTCCCTCGACTGGCTGGTGATGCTTTGCCTGATGCTTCCCAGGACACTGTTGGCCCTCCTGGCTGCCAGGGCATTGCTGACTAAGATTCAACTTGCCATTTACCAGGACCTCCAGGTCCCTTTCCATGGCGCTGCTTTTCAGCATCTCATTCCCCAGCCTGTATCTGGCACTTTCCCTTGTTGAAGTTTAGAGCACAGTATTTAGATGGTGGTGTAAATAAACATAAGCAGAGGTTTCCTACGTAATTAGAGAACTTGTGCCTGAAATAGGAAGATGTTGTTACCGAATAGTGGTGGCTACTAAAAAATTACTGGAACTTCAAACCTTGAACTGCATGCTTCACCTGTATACAAGCCTATCTTTAGTAACTTATAGTTCTCCAGATTGCCTAAACATTAATGTCTGTTGCAATTCAGGGTGCTCTAGAGCTAACCAGACACATTGGCATGAAAATATGGGAGAGAACAAGGACCCTGGAGAGATCCTGGCCTCACTGGTGCAACAGCTAAAGGTTGTGGGAGTAGCTGAATGGGCAGTTGAATCAGAAAGCTACGGGCTGCTCAGATGTTCAGCTGAAAGGCTAGCTAGCTCCTCTGGGGGTGTTAACAATGGTGTCACAGGATTCAAGTAAAGAACAGATGTCTAGCAACGTCTGAAAAGATATCAGTATCTTACATGACCTCCAGAAGCTTTTCCACCTTAATTTGTGGTTAAAAAAAAAAAAAAACCAAACAAACCAAAAAACAAAAAACCCGAATCCAAGTAAAATGTTGTATTTATACCATAGATAAATTGAAAAATCTGTATCTATATTTAAAACCTGTATTTTTAATAAAAAATTACTTTACTCACGTGACAATAAAAGCCTTTTAAGTGCACTCACTAACACTTATTTAAGGTCTTTTCACCTATATGAGAAATATAACAGAGTTGCAATATTTTAAACACTGGTAATTATAATGCAGCTTTGAGGGGAGTGGGGGGATTCATGATTTGAGGTGGTCCAATCAACCCACATTAATCCTTCCCACTTAAAAAGTTAATTCAACCTACATGAGGAGTAGATATAAACCACCAAATACAACAATTACTGTGTTTATTCAGAGCATGTATCTGTGACTTCAGAAAGTGTAAGGAAATGAAAAACTAGAATTTGAAGGTCAAATTATTTTGCAGAATAACTCCATTAATGCCAACATGCATTTGCTTTTTTGTCATAAGTGGTATAAGGAAGAGAAACAGTTTAACAGAGCTTCTAAATTAGCTCCATCTCATCTCTCCTATCTATTCTGTCCCAAATTAATTCACCCTGTCTTCCTCTGCTGCAAATAGCAAGAAATGAAAAACAACCCAAACTACCACAGTGGTTCTTGAAAGACATTTGTCAGTGGCAATTTTGAATGGAACATTTCCTACCTAAACAGGTAACTGATTAATTTGTTGATGTTTAAACAAGAACTCAAGAAGCAGAACCTAAAAACAACTTTGTTTTTCAGATTACACAACCTGGAATATACACAGTCCTGATCTAACTGGAAAGGCTAAACAGACATGCAGGCTCACCTGTATGGTATGACATTGGCAGCCACGCTGTAAGAGCCATGGGGTAGAGAAAGAGTGGTGAATTCTCAGTTGTTTTCCCCTGCATTGCCTTATGCAGATTAGGTGAGCTAAGGTCAGTAGGACCTGAGGTATCTGTGTTCAAATTAAATTAAAATATTAAAATAGTATAACTTGAAGCAATCACTGGTAAAAGGCAGTCTTGGACAATGGAGAATTTCCACTGGAGATCAACTTGGAAGAGCTGAGCCTAGTCTACCAGCTCTGTGAATATTAACACATGGTGATTAGGCATTGGACATGGCAAAATAGAAGTCTGGTACAAGTATTGCATTCCTCTTGCTAAGCCAGTCTGTCTCAGTACAAAAAACCCCAACTTTTTGAAACTGGTTTCTTCACTCTTATTCAGTGCTTTTGAATTAAAAGCTGTCAAGAAGAGCCAACACTGCTCCAGTGATGATACCTATATTTTTTCCAGATGATCTGATATTAAACATTTTCTAGTTTTCCTTACTCCTGTAGCTTTGTATATGTGTTCTGATAGCAGCAAGATACCTATTCAGAACAAAAAAAAAAAAAAAAAAAAAAACATTTTTTTTTTCCTTAGGATTTTTTTTAATGATCTATGGACCAATTGTGAAAATCGATATAAATATACTGGTTTTGGAAGATTGTGAGAATATTAATAATGAAAAACCCCACACATTAAAGATATGTACTAAATTACCCCCTGGTATTATTTTTTTTCCTTAATTGTGAGGAAAATTACTGTCATATTAAAACCAAAAAGAAAAAACATAAATCCAAATACACAGAAACTAATAAAATCTGAAGTAATTTTCTCCCAGGAAAACAGTGCCATAAGAAGTGAGCTATTATTTAAAAATAAATCTGTGAAGCACAATGCAAGGCAAACCCAAATTGTATATGCAATTGTTTTGTAGATGCAATAGCACTAGTTTTAAAGCTTTATTGGCAATGGTCTGTTTAATTAGGCTTGCAGTACTGCACATCCAAATACGCTGTGTTTAATCCTCTCTTAGACTAATAGTTGAAATTGCTCCTGAGGTAGTATTTCCATGTCTTTGCATTCATGCAATTACACATTAGTGTGGCTCAAAATGCCTGCTTTATATGTACATAGCCATGAGACAGTACTCAGTTGAGAGGACAAAATAGTCAGCTTGTTTGCTGTTAATGAAGAATAGTTAATCCAGAAGTTTAATGTGACTGTCTGGCACAATCACTGAGGGGTTTGTAATAGTTATTTTCATTGGGAAACTTTAGAATTTTAAAAAATATTTTGTTATTGCAGAATTTTGATTGAAAAGTCAATATATTTATCCTAGAATAAATGAAGTAAAGATGTCTCACATGACATTCCTTCAAATATTTTATGTTCACATTCTCTAATAATTTTGAGACCTGATTAGAATACATCCTGTACCTTTGTCTCAGCAAAAAGTAATGGTAAGGAATTGTAGAAACAGTAAGTTAGTGAATGTGACACATGAAGAAAAGTACAGAAAAAGGCAAGAAATTGCAATGTATGTTGCATAATTTTTCACAATTCACAAAAAAAAAAAAAGGAAAGAAAAGGCACTTGGAAATTACTGATGAAAAATACAGATTTTCAATGAACAGCAACCTCTGAAGTTTTGAAAAATGTCAATAACAGAAATATATCCTGAAAATTTTATTTGAAAGAAAAGACATAATTTGTCTATTTTCTCACATTTAAGAAATGCATTTTAAACAGATTTGATGTTTTATTTTGTCCTGGGGACTTTCAGCTGAAAAAAATAAATCAAAAATTCAAGGGTAAATTATTTCTATACTGTGAAAATGTCACTTCTAGTTAACTTCATGGCAAATGAAGGAATCAATCAAAGTGAATACATGACCAACACAGATCTCATTTCACACTGCTTATTTTCTGCGCGTTCTATATAATTCTATAAAATTAAAGTCGCAGGAAGCTTAGCTGCTACATATTCATATAATTGACCTTCAATAAGTACTAAGAAAGGTAATAAGGAGAAAAAAGGAATTGTTCAGAAGAGTGGCTAACTTCATGGAGGTGAATTCTTCCCTAGACTGATTACAGTAGTAGGAGAATACTTGTCTTTCTCCCACACAGAAAACTGCACTCGAGAACTAAATTTGTTTATGATTTGGAGTTGAAACACACTTAAAATTCATAGTGTTCAAATTTTAGAATTTATTTTAGTGGGCTTCTAATGAATATGCACTTCTTATCTGACAGTACTAAAAACATTAAAGTAGAAGCAAACTCTCCATCTGTGAAGGCAGACTGTATGAAAAAGTTCATTTGGTTATAGCTGAAACTGCTTCTTTGATTTTCTGCATTTAGGAGACTTAAATTTAATGACTGCCATTAAGCATAAATGCCACAGTAGTTAATCCTATGCTCAAGCTGTAAATATGTCTAGCATTTTTGGGTGTTGAATGACTAATATTCTTCTACTTAGGATCCCAGGCTGTATATAGAAAAGAAATTTTGGTAGAAGGCAAATGTATACATCTGTATTTTATCAGTTAAATATAGGTATCCATATACATATTCAACATTTCATCAGTGTCTATACACAAACATACACACACACTGTCTGTATACACACACTGACACACACACATATTTACATTGTAAGTATCTAAATAGTTACTTTCCACTAGATGATATAGAGTTCAGTAAAGTAATTGGAAGTGTTACCTTAAATTTTACGAGTAGTCTTTTGACAGGCCCTATTTTTAATTTATAAGCTGAAGGATAATCAAGACTAATTTAGGTTGTAATTTTTCAGTATAACATCTGAAATAGATATTAACTTCCCCAAAAGTTTTATTTTTAGTAACCTCTGCCTAATCTGTTTAACAAAAGCAGCAGACACATTTCAAACTGTGCTGTCCAGTAGATGGTGATACCAGAAATACCATAAATACTATGGAGTTTATTAAAAGTAATATAATAAGCAGATAGACTGTGGATAAAAGGACATTGCTCTGATGTCTAGCAGCTTTTTTGCTTAATGTCTACTTTTCTTGGTGCAAAGAGATATAAAAAAACCCCAAACTTCAAGACTTCTAATGAGAAAAAGCTACATGTCTATCTATGAAAAATAAGAAAATGGTAGGTGTGTGTGATGTAAAGATGGGGGTACTAATTTTTCCTCCAGATGTGTTTCAAGTGTAATTTCAGCAGAAGTTTCTTAGGGTTTCTTGCTTTCAGTATTCCTTGCAAGTTTTTCTTACAGTGAGATAATTATAACAGTAAATCCCATTTTAGATACCAAAATGTAAACATATTGAACTGCATTATCAGCCTATTTAAAGAAGGCAGTTCTTACTGTTAGTACTAAACACATCAATTATGATTATTTTTAGATTTGTTACAAGATAATTTCCATGCAGCTATCCAATGCATTGCTCTTCTTGCGTTGGGAAAAAACTAATTTTTTTCCCAATTCTATTTAAAAAAAAAAGTAAATTATCAACAAGGTTTGGGTTTGTTTGTTTTTTTTTTTTAATAGCATAAGAGATATCTAGCCACATGTATTTTCTTTTACTCAGTTTAAGATACATCCCAATGGAAATTGTTATCTTTCTGCCAGAGAATATGTCATTTTTGTCTGAACTTCAGAAGACATAATAAGATTGGTGTTCAATGAAAAAATGCTTTATAAAACCTCCCACTCACAGTAATGTTTCTGCTCTCCTTAGTAGTGTCCCTGCTGAATAAATCATATTTCTAAGCTGATTTTACTGGTTACTAATGTTTATAAAATGAAAGTACTGATAGATAACAGTGTTATTCAGTATTCCCACGATTATTTCAGGAAATGTTTTGGCTAGACAAGAATCATATAACAGAGGATATAGACACCACATGTTTTGCAAGGCCTGCTGATGGCAACATGTTCTTTCTGAACTGATGGCAATAGTAACATACTAAGCATTATTATTATATCTAAGGCAGTTACATTATTATATTAGGTTTTATTTTACCATTTTTCTTTTGTATAAATTTAAGAGTGCAGTTGAGATTATTACCGTGTAAGCCCTTTGCTGAAAGTGTCCATTATAACACTGTTCTACATGTATTTCTATTACAGTAGTGCCTGGAACCTATTAGGTGATACCTAAACAAGTTAGAAAAAAAACCATTTAAATATTTCTGTTCCCAGTCGCTTCAAAATGTTTGGTTAGTCAGTAGAATAATAACGTGAAATAAAGAACTTAATGTATGTAAGAGTGTAAGAATGCAAAGAAATATCTTTGTAGAAGGAAGACCTCTTATTTTACTGAACAATGTGTTTGGCTCTGATATTGTACTATAAATATCAGCATCCTGTGAAGCTTTGACTTCCCAGTTTAGTAAGAATTTTCTCTATATAGCAAACCCAAATGAAAATATATAATAGAAATGAAAACAGTGTAGTATTCTCTTTCTTTTAATATCTCAAAACATACATATTTCCATTTCGATCCCTTGAAGTCTGATAGCTTAATTCCACTTTAGGAGAGATGAATTTTTCATTCTACTCCTTGGAGTTCATGGCCTCAAAAAAGCACCAACTTAACATTGTAGTAGAAGTAGGTTTAGACACGTACCTTGAAGAGAGGCCATTCTTATTCTTTGAACCTCCGTGTTTACTCCTACAATAGCTTTGCTTATGCTGTTTCAGCAAGCAAAAGGGAAAGCATTTCAAGTGCTTGACAATAGTCATTGCAACATAGTCTGAAAGAAGGTAGCTAATACCAGCTTGAAAATTCAATAGTGTCAGCATTGCAACACATTTATCAAGGAATGTGAAAATAAAATCCATGGAATTAATACTGATAATTTTCACAGAGTTCATAGAACAGTAGCAGTATAATTTACAATGAATATCAAAACCCTGTCTCCATGGAAACATCAGTTATAACAAACTATCTGGAATTAATAATGCAACATTTCTGGTTAAATATTCCTGTAACTTAAAACTGCTCAATTCACAGGCAAGATAGGCACAGTTTAAAGGACTGCCTTAAGACACAATCCCTTCTAAATCTGGGCTAAATGAACACTTTATAATTTTACTTATAGAGTAGACACAGTTATGCCTTAATTACTATTTCCAGTGTGTATACTGGAAAAACAAACAAACAAAAAGACTTGGTTTTACATAGATTTGTACATATTAGTTATGTCACCCTTCAGATAGCAAAGATGGGGTTCATTTAACAGGACAACTACTGCTCCAGGACACTAATCTCTGTTAGTTGAGGTACTAAGTCTAGTAGTCTCAGGCCAATTGCTTCAGGAACTCTTAGATGGCACCAGGCACAATGCCTGGGTATTTGAATAAATCCCTTAAGACTGCAGAAGACAGCTGTTGTCTCTCAGAACTGATACCATATGGTCCAGTGTATTTTCCTGGAAAACTCTGCCTGAGGTTGCTGGATCCATAGGGAAGAGGATAGCTTAGGCATGAGAATGATCTGGTGTGTATCTTTAACAGGCACACAATGAAAGATGTTTGTTACAGGCTGCTTGAGGTTACCTCACACATTTAGAGCAATGCCATGACCTGTGGACCAGCAGCATCTGGTTTATGGAATAAAAGAGAGGTAGTGCAATTTTGGTGTAACCAGGAATTGTGCTGCTTGGTGAGATGGTCCATCCTGAAAGCAATATTGACACAGATAATCATAGCAGTATTACTTGTGCTTCATCACAACCCCCCAGATTCAAAGAAAGGTCAGACAGGTAATCTTGTGTTTTCAGAGAAATAAATGTAAAGTGCTGATGACAGTATCCTAGTGGTGACAGAAACAATCCTTCCATTGTAATTTGATTTGTTTAGATTTGGGGACTGGTAGCAGGGTAATTTTTTTGGAGACGCTATTATATTTAAATGGTTTATTTGTTGATTTGCTTGTTTAGGGGTTTATTTTAAAGCAGTCCTACTATATTATACTTCTCCCAGTCCCATACACTCTCATATCTATTTTGTTCTTTTTCTACTCACAGTGACATACACTGCATCATCTGCTAGTATGAAAATTGGAACAAATAGCCTTGGATGGCAGAGCTACAGCATAAGTGAAAGTTTTTTGTAATCTTTTAGACTATTCTTCACATTTTACATTTCTGTCATGACAGCTTCATTTAAAACTTATGCAATCTTAGGGGAAAATGGAAGTAGGTTACCTTTATTTTTAAATGATGTGACAAGGTCTAAAATCAAGGAAATGCCTTTCCTGACTGCAAAATCTTATTTTCAAGAAAACTTTTTCTATTACAGCAATATCAGCTATATGTAAAAAGTTTGAGATATCCTTTCAATTAGTTAAATGAAAAATTATATATATGACATGCCTTAGCTGTCAGTATTTACTTGAAATTTGAGCTTTCTGTGAAACCTGTCTGTACTTTTAATTTTCTGTTATAAAATGTACATAATGCTTACAATATTTTTTTATTCCTTTGAATGAACCAAGATCTATAAATTGTAGCATTATACCAGTGGGAATGGTAGAAAATATGAGAAGATTAAACCTCACACACCCTCCATATTAATGAATTTCATGGTGTACATTAGAATATATAACGTGCCATGCTTGGGGTCATATACAAAGAACATAATTTCCTACCAGCGTGTTTCCAAGGGGAAAAAAAATAGTGTAGGTTGGTTTTATCTAATCTAAATTTCATAGTGCTCTTGGAAATTACTCTACATTCAGTATGGAATATTGCTGACAAAATCTGAAATTTTAATAAGTTTGTGGCTATTCAGTGTAAGATATTGCATCTGTGATATTCATTAATAAGTGGAAATGTTGTAATGTCTGATAAGAGATGACAGTGAATATCTTCTGCATTTTGAATTGGATATCTACCTACGTGATAGAATTTCAGCTTGATTAATAGATAAGGCTTGTTTTAAGTTGGCTACATGTAGTGACATTTATGGGGAAATATAAGAAATAACATGGTTTTGTTACCCCAAATACTTTTTTTTTTCTCTTCTCTAATACTAGAGAGAAATTCTCACCCCAACTTCTTACTGCTTGGAGAGCATAATCTGTGTCGGTTTAGTCTCTGAAGTTATAACTGAGAAGGAGGAAATAAAATTATATATTTTAAAAGAAAAATCCTGCTGTAACATAAATAACAATAAATGCTGGTTAGATGCTATTATAAGAAAGAAAAAAAAAAAAAACAACATGCCCTTTCAACTGCTGGTAATCCATTCACTGCTCCCTCCAACTTAAATAATCCAAAGATGTCAGTGAAATTCTATTTTAATTCTGATTGTCTGCAATGAAAGCAATTGCTTTATTCCAGATTTTCTCTCTTGCAAGAAGAAAAGAGATATTACAGACTTCACAGTCAAGACACTAATTTGGCCCTGATGTGATACATGTCAAAGCAGAAGCATGCAATTGCAAAATAAAACAGCTGCAAATTCCAATTAATTTATTTTGTTGGTCTCTGCCTTGTTAAAGTGGGACAAGAAAGTGTGCTATCAGCAGGTGTTAGATTACAATTTTTATTACTGAACAAGATACGAGCAAACTGTTTCAAGTAAGATAATGTGTAGATTCTGGTTGAAAACTTTAATGGGATTTGTCATAGTGCTCTTGGCCATCCTGGAGTAGAAACTCACTGGACTGTTGTATTAAGGTTTCTTCTTCTGGGATAGAAGTTTGCTGAATTCAAGCAGGCTTTCTAGGTCTGCACTCAGATGAGGAGTCAGCCTTCTATTTTTTTTTTTTTTGGAAGTGCTTCCATGTTTATACTCTAAATTAAAAAGAAACCAGAACATGAGTTTAACAACTTGTTTTCATCTTTGGCTCTGATTTAGACAGTGCTAACCATTTCTCTTCTGTACAAATTCTGCCCCGGATCAGATAGTCCTAAGCAGTGTGGGTGCAAGTATCTTGGATAAGATACATTACAATCCATAGTGGATCTAGATACTAAAGTTTATTTTAAAGGCAATGAGAGTAGAACTTTTACCCTACTTGATTATCACATGTAATTTCTTGGTCCCTTGTCCCATCAAAGGCACACTCACTTGGTCTCCATTTCTGTAAGGGAGGTCATTGCCAGTCTAGGAAAGATGAGACAGAAAGTTGGTGTGTGCTGCACAACTGTTTGAAGTTACCAGCCTCAAGCATCACCCACCATGTCTCTGGGTACTCCATGACATGCATCTCCATGAATATGCCTCTATTTTCAGGAAACTTTTTTCTAGGCTTTTCCATCACCATCTAAAAATCCTATAGTCAGATGCCCAGTATGTGATCAGTCTCCACATTGGTGGTCTCTTTAGTAATTGGGTGTCTCAATATGTGCTATTTCTGCATAGTCTTGGTGTTTCAAAGATATGCAGCCAGGTCTTCCATATCAAATTATTTTCCAGTTCTAAAAACTGAAACAAAAACAGAGGGAACTCATATGAGAGGGGGGAAAGTGTATTGTTCCAGAAAAATTCCATTACAAGCAGGGCTTGGAAAGTAAGAGTCACAAGGAATTACAAGGTGTTCAGTCCTTAGGATCTCATAAACCAGCGGCAGTAGTAGGAAATTATTTTCCATGTGAACTAGATTTTAGGTAAATGGGACACCTTTTCATTCATCTGTAAAAAAGTACTTGACTGCTTTTATGTTTGTTTGGTTTGGTTTTGTTTGTTTTGTTTTGTTTTGTTTTTTAATTAACTACTGGATTCAGGTGTTTTTTTGATTCTGAGGTAAATAATCAGTACCTACAGCTGTCATAATTTCACACACTTTAATCTTGTTCTGCCAGATAGCTTTTTCGTTATGTTTTTCTTAACACTAAAGTCTGTCTATGATAAATTAAGCTCCAAAAGACTGTCTTCTTCTCTGCCCGCCCTGTCTTCTCCTTAAACCATTTTCTTCAGTCTAGCACTTTCAGTTGTAATCCCGACTCTCATCATTCTTGTATGTCTTCCCAGTGACCTCTATGTTCTGTAACAATTTCCTAGAAGCTTCCTCAAAGAACGTACCTTTTTC
>VXBX01001790.1:13599-51638 GCA_013400415.1 Scytalopus superciliaris | reverse complement strand
TTTTTTTTTTTTTCCCCCTCTATTCCTTGTTTACTACACTCCTTAAATTTCATTCAGGAATTTCATCTTTAAGGTAACTGGCACCTTCAGAAGGATAGACAGAAGTACTGGAAAGAAAACCTTGACTGTTTCTCTGTGTTTCGTGCTATTCTCAAAGCAGTTGTTTTTTGGAAGGAAAATCCTTCTTAGACTCTAAAAAAGCTTTTCTGCTTTTTCAGTATCAAACACATCCTTTAAACAGCAAATAGGAATTGTGAAGGGTTAAAGTATGAGTACTGCAGATGCACTCCTTAGGATGCATATTCACCAGATCCTGAAGTAAATATTACCTAAAACCTCGAAGACTTATCCCAATAATTTTAATGTGACCAAACCCATGTGAATTAATAGGTGGATTACAGAAATTGTGTCACTGGTAATTCAGTGTACCTTCTACTGTCACATCAAGCATCAAAATCTTCTGTGAATATTACTGCAATTCTGTTTACAAATGTTGCTAATTTCCATCCCCTGTCCCCAACCCCCTCCTTTTTCTTTCTTAGTAATAATTTCATCTGCCAACTTTCACGTTAACTGGAATTTTAAATAGCTCAGGTTTAACAAAGTTACACATGAATGTAGCTTTTGTAACCGTGAGAGTTCAATATTTCAATTATAAGCCCAACCATAACCCTACATTAAAAAATTTCTTATTTGGGGAAGTTAAAGTATTTTATTTTCTTTAATTGCTTTAGACAAAAACAATAAACAAATAATGCATATTGAAAATATTTACCATTCCTTGTTGCATTCATTAAAGATAATTAATAAGAAATTTAAAAACTGCAAAAGGCTTGCTATTTTATACTGTGCTCAAAATATCAGTAGAATTTATGATTGTTACTAACATCTGTGAAAATTTGTTCACATATATTTTTATCCATTGGAACCTTGATAAATTTCGTGTTTCTGGACATAAACATAATCTAGCTGATGTTTATGTATTTTTTGTGTTTTATTTAGGTGTTCACTGCCATGTACTTTATTATTTTCGTGCAATTCCATATTCTCATTTTTATTATTTTTTGATCTATCTGGCTAATAGGAAATTATATGCATATCACAACATACACACTTCACAGTCAAGCTCTAGAGGTTTTCCAGGACAAATTTTGAATTAGTAAGGCCAGCAGCAACTATGTCATTACTATTGTAGCAACAATAGTAACAGTATCCATAGTGAAATAGCTCAGTATTATTATAATTAATATCTTCTAGATTGCAAATTTAGGTTCTTTTCTTTGTTTTAGCTAAGTAAGCATATTAAAAGTTAGCCCTAAATCTCAGTAAATCTGTTGTGACTACTATGTAAGGTTTGGAATCTGAGAAGCAAACTCTAAAAGTTTATCATGTCTTTGCTATCTTATTATTTATTAGTACACATGCTTTTCCTTGTAAATATTTATACATCGTTCAATTCAGAACACTTAGGAATTGCAAAGGGAGTATGACACCTGAATGTGAATAATACATAGATTTACATATTTAACAATTCTTTTTTGTGTTAAGAACTGGGTCCAAACCTTGATCTAATATTGTCAGTTTCCACATAACTTTTCTTAGATCTAGGGGAAGGCCAGGGAAGAATATTGGGAGAATACAATAGCATATTGAATTGTGTATTTGATTAAAATACTGTCATTTATCTAACAGTGACTACCTGATATTTCTCAGATATTTCCTTCAGCTGTTGTTTTGCTTGGAGCTGAATCAGAGAACGCAATGGATGGGGAAAACCATGGCAGATCATGAGATACTCAAAAGACCAACTTTCGGAGTGTAAGATATTTTCTTCCTGTTTCCTTGGGGTTTTGTTGCTTTTTTTTTTGCCATTTTTTTTTTTTTTTTTTTTTTTTTTTTTTTTTTTTTTTTTTTTTTTTTTTTTTTTTTTTTGGGGTTTTTTTTTTTTTTTTTTTTTTTTTTTTTTTTTTTTTTTTTTTTTTTTGTTGGTTGGTTGGTTGGTTTGGTTTAGTTTGGTTTTTCTCAAATTCACTAGTTTTCTCCTCCTGAAAACAAAGTTCATAGAATCAGAGAATGGTTTGGGATGGGAGAGACCTCTAAAGATCTTCTAGTCCAAAGACTGCTATGGGCAGAGAACTCTTCCAATAAAACAAGTTACCCAAAGCCCTTTCCAATCTTCAACACTTCCAGGGATGGGGCTTAAACAGCTTCTCTGGGCAACCTCTCTCCTCCAGTCTTACCACTCTTATTATAAAGAATTTCTTTCTTACGGTGAATCTAAATCTTCCCTCTTCCAGTTTAAAACTGTTGCTTCTTGCCCTGTCAGTCAAATTATGTTTGTGTTGTGTTTTTAAAATGCGAAACATACCTTAGTGTTTTTATCAGTAAACAACAAGTAAGAGGATGATTGTGAGAAGCCAGGAGGAAAGGGCATATGAACAGTGGAAAAAAGAAACAGAAGAAAAAGAAGGCGGCTTTGAGGAACTGCAGGAACAGAAATACAACACCTTTAAATAACTGACTGTTCCTATCTGAGGGGTTGTGGGTGTAGTTCCTATTTGTTGTTATGAGATATTAGAAGTTGTATGTTGTTAAACGTTGTATTCTCCCTCAAATTTAAAAAATCCACATGTTCTCTACTCCCTTGTCACTTCCCTGTGAAATCCCCTGTTCCTACTGGTCCCCTGTTGCTGCATTGCAGTACTCCCTTAGTTGGAAATTACATATATGGTTATCCCCACCTACCTTAGGCTGATCCATCCCCTTTTTATCCCTGTATGTCCCTTGTTAGCATACTCCTCCCATGTTCCACCCCTTTTTCCAGCACCTTCTCCCCAGACCCTATAAAAGCCGGTGCAGCTGTGCTGCAGGGGTTTTTTGCCTTACTCGATAAAACTTTTCAAGGATCCAGCTTCTCCCTGAACCCTTTCTCCCATTGGGCTGCGTCAGATGATGGGAGGATCAGTACAATCATCACACCAGCATAATCCAGTCTTTTTAAAGTTTTGGAAATTACAGACATGGTTCCTGTGTGCACTGTGGCCGTATGTGTTAGCCATATATAAATTTACCATGTAATCTTGGCATAATTTATATGTATTGATCCTATACAATTAAAGCCAAAAAGTACAAAGGAAGTTTCTCCTGAGTGAAATATGACAATTTATGCTAATGTAGGTTATAAGAACTTGTAAATTGACTTTGGTTAGTGTGAGCTTTCCCCTTTCATTTCAAGCTAAGAATAAGCATAAAGTTCTGATTCTGTGGTCTGGGACTGAAGTGCCAGCCTGTGCTGTGCTTTAAATTATTCACTCAAATCATGCATAATCTTAAGAGGAAGAAAAAAAAAAAAGGCAAGTGTACACATTTTTGCTGCACACAAAACATTAAGCAATGCCCCATTCTCACCCCATCCCCAAATATCCACTTGAACAACTGAAATCCAAAACTATAATATATCCTAGAAAAGTCAGTACAATAAATTAGTTTTCAGTTTGGTGGGTGATTTTGACTTTTAATCCAGTGTTGGAGGATCAAAATTCTAATACACTGATATTATGCTTGTGTTTAAACAGGCTTCCCATAACTTATAAATGTTTCAAATGCTTAAAGAGTCAGTCGTCAACATGAAGGTACCTGTGACTATGCCATTGTTGTTATTGTTGGCTTGCTTTCTAATTAATTCCTATCACTGCATTAGAACAGACAAATTTATTACAGTTTTTGACACCACAAATATTTTTCCTGTCATTTTTCTATACTGAATGACCTTCTGTTTTGATGAGATACGTGTTGTGTCTTGAAAGCAAAAGAGAACCCAACAGAAAAATTGAATGTTCAATGTTAAAAGTTGAGTTTTAGTCTTTAACAAAAATTTATTTTGAAAGAAAACAAACAAAAGCAAACAAAAACAAAGAAACAAAAAAACCCCTCTTCCTGAAGAGCTACTATGTAAGTCCTGAAATACCCACACAGACTCACAGAATGATTTGGGTTGGAAGGGATGTCTGGAGGTCATGCAGTCCAGGCTCCTGCTAAAAAAACAAGTTCATCTAGAGCAGATGTCGCAGGATTGCATCCAGGTGGGTTTTGAATATCTCCATGGAAGGAGACTCCACAACTCCTCCGGAAAGCCTGTTCCAGTGATACAGCACCGTCTCAGTAAAGTCCATCCTTATGTTCAGATGGAACTTCCTCTGTTTCAGTTTGTGCCCATTGCCACTTGTCCTGTTGCTGGGCACCACTGAAGAGAATCTGGCCCCATGCTTTTGTCACTCACCAGCAAGGTATTTGTATTCATCAATTAGATCCCCTCTTGGTCATCTCTTTTCCAGGTCAAAGAGGCCCAGGTCCCTCAGCCTTTCCTCATAAGAGGGAGCTCCAGTTTCTTAATATTGTCATAGCCTTCTGCTGGAAGCACTCCAGGAGCTCCATGTTTCTTATTCTGAGAAGCCCAGAATGGGACACACCACTCCAGGTGCAGCCTCACTGGGGCAGAGTAGAGGGGCGGCAGGCTCACCTCCCTTGGCCTGCCAGCAGTGCGCTTCCTAATGCATCCCAGGATGCCATTGGCCTTCTTGGCCACAAGGGCTGCTGCTGGCCCATGGACGGCTTGTTGTCCAGCAGGATCCACAGGTCCTGCTCCACAGAGCTGCTTTCCAGCAGGTCTTCTCCGTCTTGTACTGGTGCATGATATTATTCCTCCACAGGTGCAGGACCCTGCACTTGCCTTTGTTGAACTTTATTAGGTTCCTCTCTTCTTAACTCTCCATCCTACCTCAGTCCCTCCGAACGACAGCGCAGCCGTCTGGCATGTTTAGCCATGCCTTCCAGTTTTGTATCTTCAACAAACTTGCTGTAACTGTCTCTTCATCCAGGTCATTGGTGATATTTCCAATTGTATTTTGCAGCTGAATATTGTCAAATGCATATGAAGTTTGTACTCTTCAAACATGGGTAAGAAACTATTATTTATATTTTCCCAGGTGACACAATAATCTGGGAAAAAAAAAAAAAATCCTTTTCCTACTTGTTTCATATTTTGTTATGCTGTTGATTGAATAACAGATGGTTAGCCACTTATGAAAGGGACTTACTGCTTAGTTGCCCTCTTCATTGTTGGGTTTCTAATTGATTTTACCCTTTTCCCTGCTTGTTTTTTTATTAGTAGTATTTTATTTTATCTTTTGCTCATGGCGATTCCCTCCACAAGCATATAAGCATTCTTTTCCTTGAGGTGAAGAGACTGTCAAAATTCATGAATCAGTGGAGACAATCTGCCTGATTTCTTGCAGTGCTCTGAAGACCTTTTGGATTTGTCAAAACAGTGCAGCTGCCAGATCTATGCAGGACAGAATCTTTACAGTGTTATCAATTCCACGGTTCTGTACAGTAGCATTCCTGTGTTTATTACTTTGGGTTACCTTTACAAATTTTGAAGCTTTTTACTTTGAAATGAAAGACAATTCACATAAGGTTAAAATACATTTTGGTTTTTTTTTTCCCAGACAGCTGAAATTTTGAAGTTTCTTAAATATTTATCTTTGCCCCATAACATCCATATTTTTTATCTGGTAAAACATTGCAAAAATTGGGAATTAAATATTGAAACTCAACAATCACTGAACAAATGCTACTGATCTAATGAAGAAAATAAGAGAGCAAAAAATGATAAATCAAATCTGTGGCCCAGTTTCCAAAGTCAAAGTAGTCTGACATAGAAGCAAAGACTTAACTCACACAACTGTAATATCTGATCTTTTAAAAATTAATACTTAATCCTATTATTACGTATTCACATTACCTTTGAAGGAGATATTTTTAAATGTGAACTCCTCTTGTTAATGTTCTCAGAGCATTTGGAATCCAGTAGTTTAATATATTAATTTTTGTCCCACAGTATGCATGGTGGGAGTCAATTTGGCCTGGATTTGCATTAGTGAATTGGATTTTTTTTTTTCAAAAACTAAAATCCCTCTGAGTATAATTGTAATAATAATTTTTAAAAGTGTTTTTATTATTGTTCAGTAAAAATGCATGTGAGTTACAATGATATTCAGTAGCCAGAATTATTTAGCTCCTGAATGAATAAACCAGGCAAACGGAAGTGTAAGAATACTTGTTTCATAACTAGCACTTTTATTATACATTAAAACAGGCCAGAGAAGTTTCACAGATTTTATGGAAAGTAGGATACAGAAAAAGAGACACAAAGCAGTGAATACATTTCCCCAGGGGCATTGCGGTGAAAACACCTGTTGCCTGAGTATTAACACAGAGTTCTCTGTGTAGAAAATCAGCAAGAACATTTTTGCATTATTACTTTATTCAACAGAAAATGATAGGTTCATTTCATTTAACTTCACTAGCTGAAAGTTCTGTTCTTGGATCTTTCTGTGGCTAATAGAGAAGGGGTACGTACAGTCATTTCATCCATATTAGATACATCTCAGAATAGTTGATTTTTCCTTCTGTTGGCTAAATGAAGAACAAGCATTACATCAAGCACTTCATGGAGGACCAGTCATAAAAACGTAAGCATGTTTGTGTCAAACATTTACTGTTGTGCTGCAACAGAAAAGTTGTGATTCAAAGACAGAAGGTGTCCCACGAAGGTGGGACAGACATGTTCTGAACCAACTTCTCTTTCAGTTGCTAGGCTTGCAAGTCTGCCTTGAGAGTCATGGTCAGTGCACCTGCATCAGGAGAAGAGGCAAGTTCTGGGCTACTCACTAAAGGGGGCTCCAAGACCACCAGAGACCTGCAATTCGCCCTGACTTATATCCTGGAAGGTTTTAAAGGACTGACTGTGGATGCACAAACATTAGCATATGGTGTGAAAAGTAAGGGGGTGTATACTAGGGCAGCTACAAAACGATGCAGATTGGTTCTGGGCCTTTGTTGACTCCAGATCCTGACCATCTATGGTAGCAGGATCAACACGGGATCAGAAGACTGGTGATCTTTTTCTTTCACTTTCTTCTCCATTTTGAATCTCTCCTCTCTTGTTTTAACTTGGCAAGTGCAACAATAACATTCTACCCTTTACGCCATACTGAAGTTTGTAGAAAGAGTTCTGAGCTTGTTAAAGTTTGTTCTAAAATTTGAGAGATTTTTAGCCAACACTTCTATGACTATGTAGTGGGCTAGTTGCCAGAGTTAAGACAACTATATCATAAAGTATAAAAGTTCCCTGACACATGGACTGGTGTTTTTATGCAGCCCAATGAGAATTTATAATGAGCATCACACCCACTTTTGGGTCATGATACACTTTAATCACAGGTTGTTAAATTTAGTTGTATCAAATGTTCATGTGTATGTCTCTGCATTGCAGGGTGCCAGCAGCTGCCAAAATGTTCTATATTCAAAATATTTCTAAAGTTTATTCTGGAATGATATTCATCAGTGTCAGTGATAATTGGGAAGAAAAAAATACATCTAAAATACTTTTATCAGTTAGAGGCATCATCAGAGCTTTACTCAGTTTTCATCAGAGGTTTTTTATCACATAGTATTGCTAGAGATATACTGACTTAGAAAGATTCAAATGATACAGGGAAGTCAACATAGTATGTGGTATTGAGTCAGCATCCTTTTTGCCAATGATAGCCTCAAATTAACATTTATTAGCATATATTTTGCAACTTAAATTTTTCTATACTGAAGAAATTTAGATCTTCCTGAAGTATCCCTTAGGCAATTGTTTCCTATTCCTTGCCTTCAAAATCTAGGACCAAACTGTCTTTGTTCTTTGTGTACAACTACTTTACCTATATGGTCATACTATAAACTAGTAAATGTTCCTCAGCATGTAGAAGTAGAATTGCAGGTGTCCTTAGACCAATATAAGATGATTTTTTTTTTTCCAGGAAGATTATGACAGGCATCAAGTAAAAGTGAAGAATTGAATGAGGAAAAAAGTAATATTGATAAAATTCTTACCTTTAAAAAAAAAAGAAAAAAAAGGTTATATAAAAATGACAACAGGTAGCAGAAAAATCAACTCACTTGCTTTAACAATTTGAAAAACTGGAAGTTAACGAGGAAAGATGATGCTCTCCCATTTGGGAGGATTAGAGTAGGTGGCTTACTAAATGCCAGCACCATGCTCAGTGCTTCTTAGTAGAGTGAAATAGAGGAACCCACTGCCCATTACCTACAGTCTTCTGAGCCAATAAAAAGCTCTGAGATTCAGCCTTTCTGGAGGTCCTGAAACTGAGCACTCTGCTGAGATAGTCATACATGAAGGAGTTTACCAATATTTTTCCTTCTGGTGTTGTAGCCCAGCTTTGAGATGCTGAAGTCTGCTTATATACAATGCCCATGTCAGAATGACCTTTAACATTAAGGGCCTAGAGCTAAGTGTGTATTGCACTTTTTATTGTGTTTTACCCACTTAATTCTCCTTTTCTTAAGTGGTCTGTTGAGGTTCAGTTAAGGTCCTGTATAGGTCAAGGCACAGACCAGATACGTAAATTATCTCCCTAATCTATCCCTTGTTAGGCAGATTGTATCTTTGAAGTGAATCAAAGACTTTATGGCCTCTAACTAAACCTCTGTGTTAGTGTTTGTGGGACGAGCTGGAGGATGGTTGTTTTTTTAGAGCCTCCAAAATAGCAAAGTGTCATTTGGATTTTACAGGCTGTACAGGAACATAGCTGAAACTGGCATTTGGCCTTATCACTTAGGACTAGATCAGATTATACAGCCAGTATGTCTAAATTCTCTTTCTTCATTTTCAGATCAACAAATCTGAATATTTCTAATTTCTAGATCCAGATAAATATTTTCATTCACAGTCTTTTTAACTTCTTGCAAACACTTTTGAAACACATATTTTCCCCAGACAGGATAATTTCAAATTCCACTAATATTATCATGGATTTCAGTTTCTTTAATCATATATGCACTCAAGGGTGTGTGATAATTATGGATATACAATGATTACTGTATTCTCCAGTTACTAAAAAAAGGGACATTTACTTTTCAGAGGAAGATGAAGCAAACATGAGTTGGTCCAAGTGCAGCATAGCATGGAAGCATTTTGGTATTAAATGCTTTCACAGATTGGTACTTAACCTCTGTAGCCCATTGTGCTGTTCTGAAAATAGAAATAACACCTTCTGGACTTACAGAAATATTGAGGATGTCAAATCTAAATAAACTCAACCTCAACTTAATCAAGTATTGGTATTTGAGGAATAGAACAGGCAGTTCTTCCTCAGCTGTTAAGACAAAGATACTTAATGGTTTTCTGGATTATGGGACTTTGAGACCCCAAACAGTGAAATAGTGATAAAGTGAAGACATTAATACACATTATAAAAATTACATTATCAGTTTGTAGATTAATGGGCTGCCACCAAATATATTGTAGCATATTATTTGATTTAATTACTTTAAAATATATGGTTGCTGCTGTTTACTGTTGTTAAAATCAAGGTAATGATTCAGCCCTGTGCTGAACTGGTATTTCTGAAGAGTGTCCTAGGGGAGCCCTATGTTCATCCTAGATTCCTGACAGATTTCTGCATTTGTGAAGTGCTAATTAGCATTTCATAGTTTTAAGAGAACTGTAACAATCATTCAGAATTAGATTCTGTTATTTCCAATAATGCACACTTTTGAAATTGTTATGTGAAAAAGAGAGCTTTTGGGGGGTAGCTGAAAACAAGAAATTCTGCAACTGACTGAATACAGTGTGTCACTGTATTGAAATAAGGCCAAATACAAATCATTTATAGTGGACTCAAAGAAAAAGAATCCAAAATAATAGAACAAATTGAAATAATGAGTCTTAAATAGGTATGGGATTTTTTTCATTTGTTATCAAATTAAATTTTAACCAGTTTCCTGAATTTTGTCAAATAATGTTTGCTTTTTAAAAGTAGTAGTGAATATTAAGATATATTATTTGAAAACAATTTTGACAATCCAAAATTTTTAAATCAAGTCATGTGACTGGAACCCTTCAAAATATGAAGGTTCAGCTAATATCATTATGATTAAAGTGCCCTCACCATCACTTTCTTCTTAATATCAGGTTGACAACGTTTAACTAACTAAAATGACTTTAAAAGCCCTCCTTTTTGCTTTCAACTTTTAATTTACTCAAGATCAGTATTTGTTGTGTATAATATACAATGCATGGAAAACTACTTTTTGAATAGAGAAACCTAAATATGCAAATAAATGAACAAATGTTGCAGTAATCCTTTAGATTCCCAGTTATCCTTCTTTATAAACCTAGTGCATGTAACCTGCATGCAGCACACTATATATATTCACATTCTGCACTATATAAAAGAATATAAAATTAGGGATTATTCTTAAAATGCTTATACAATTCATACTATCGAGACCTGAATATGCAAAGCTGTTACACATGGGTTGCGTTACAAGATGAGTAACAAGTGAGCTCTCAGAACAGGATTATCATTACCCTATGATTTGGTTCAGGAGACTTGTATGATCTATATGCTTGGGTTTTGCATCTTACAGAAGTTAGGAAGGGGAAGCATCTCCCTTCTTGTCAACCATGCCTCTCTCAATGCTTCCAGAACCCAAAGCCAGACCTGATTCAGTGATAGATGAAATTGGTCCAGCTGCACATTATTTATCTTCCATTACTCAGGTAAGCTGCCAACAACGTTCAGAAAAGGAGGATATGAGAGTGAGTGTGTGTGCATGTGAATGCTTTGCTCTGTATAGATGGGTAAAAGCTTGTATCTCAGAGAAACATATGTGAACTTTTCTGATACAAGTGGCTGCTTTTGTTTTAATTGGAAATCTCCTCCTTGAGGAATATGACAGGACCTGCGAAAATGGCAAACTGTCATTACAGAAAATTTTACAGAAGGGACTGATAAGCGTCACAAATGGGGAGCTGCAACTAGCTCACACTAAACCCCGTATTTTTTTGAAGTGCTGTTAGACAGCAAAACACTTTTTCTGTTTAACACTTTTTCTGTTTTATAACTAGCAGAAAATGCCTCTGCTCCTGTCCTTTGGTTTGTTGTGGTTAGGATGTGTTTGACCTCATTAAATGTTTTCCTATGTGTCTTGTTTCTCTACCTCTGTTATGAATACTGCCTTTATCTAAACTTGTCTGCTTTTGGGAAACCCCTGTGGACCTATGGCCATGCCAAGGAAAGAGATTACACATTGTTGACTACCCTTCAGTCTTGAATCACTATGACATGTTAAACTTATAACACCACAAAAGGTGGTGGTGAGTCGTGAACTTTAATTTCTTAAGAGTGATACTGCAGTTTTGGCTTATATATAGAGTTATACATCAAGAAGAATTTAGAGAAAATTAGACCTCAGAACTATAAAACTTATTGAAGAATATTCTTTCCTGGATTTGTTCTTTTTATAGTATAAAATAAGAAAAAACAATTCATAGCAGAGCTAATGATATTTTTTTCTCTAAAGGGTTAATTGCAGACTGTGTTTAACAGAAGTAATATCAAATCTGAAATTTTTGATGTTATTTTATGAGGTTCTCAAATAAAGGATGTTTCAGGCAAAACAGGAGGCTCTGTGTAGATACCCAAAGTCTAAAGAAAATATTTTACTGACAAAATAATGACTGCCATATGATTGCTATGCTCTGGATATTACTAATCCCTACAAAATATAAGTCCATCCTAAATAAATACTGGTGAATAAACTACTTGTCACAGTATCACTTTGTAATATCTTTTTCTCCCTCAAAATGAATTTAATACTTACATCACAACTTAATTTAGTCAACCAGTGAAAAATATAATTATCTTAAAATGAAAGAAAAAATCAGCTATTCAGTTTAATTTAATTGCTACATAATATGTAATTTTAAACCAGAAGTCAAACCAATAAATTTTTATAAGGAGATTTTTATCAACCATGTTGGATCCCAAATAAATGAATCTTTGGTATTTTGCTGTAAAGTTACGTACAAAAAGACCAGACACATTATGAATTCTGTGACAAAACTCACTTCATTATACTTTATTGCCTATAAGATACTATAACCTACTTTGGAAGGAATTTTGGAAGGACAATCAATTATGGAAGACGCCATCTGACACTCCACACACTGTATACAACATTAGTCAAAATATCATAATTTCAGGGTCTGAAGTCAATGGGTTTTTTTCAGAAACCACAAGTTTAGATCAAAACTTTCCAAATCTCTATAGGAACATGTGATATAACAAAAGTGTGTGTGTGTCAGAAAAAAGAAAATCTTTTTATTTACAACTTGGTAAAATTGTATTATATACTGTAAAAGGTCTAATGTAAAAGAGTGGCAATTTAGATACAGGAAATTTGGAATATTGTAATCTCAGTGATCTAACAATGCCAGGATGAATCTGTCTGTGGATGTAGAGAAACAAAGTTTATGAATAATAACTTGAATTTGTTCACATACTACACCTAGAGCAAAAAACTTGCATTTCTGAAATCTTGTCTACTCTTCCAAAATAATAAAGCCAATACCAAAATATTTATTTTTCAGAAGACATATTAAAATTAAAACAAACAAACAAACAAACCCCCAAAACCTGACATTACGTGTAGTGTTCTCAGGAAGAAATGAAACTCCAGTCTTTTCTTTTCTTTGCTAAAAATGAAAACTGTTTCCTTCCTCCTGTAACACAGAGCAAGCTGATAGATACGCTCCTAGAGCAGGATTATTCTGGNTAAATGTCTATAAAATACATATGCATAAACACATATGCACACCATCTTAATTCCTAGCTTCTAGAATGACTTAGTTACAGAAGCATGTCTACTGTCATGGGAAAAAGAGTATGATTTCTAGTACTTAAACTAGAAGCACTAAACATTTGAAAATAGAAACCCTGAAGGCTTACACAAACACAGAGAATTGAAAATGTATTNTATAGGAACATGTGATATAACAAAAGTGTGTGTGTGTCAGAAAAAAGAAAATCTTTTTATTTACAACTTGGTAAAATTGTATTATATACTGTAAAAGGTCTAATGTAAAAGAGTGGCAATTTAGATACAGGAAATTTGGAATATTGTAATCTCAGTGATCTAACAATGCCAGGATGAATCTGTCTGTGGATGTAGAGAAACAAAGTTTATGAATAATAACTTGAATTTGTTCACATACTACACCTAGAGCAAAAAACTTGCATTTCTGAAATCTTGTCTACTCTTCCAAAATAATAAAGCCAATACCAAAATATTTATTTTTCAGAAGACATATTAAAATTAAAACAAACAAACAAACAAACCCCCAAAACCTGACATTACGTGTAGTGTTCTCAGGAAGAAATGAAACTCCAGTCTTTTCTTTTCTTTGCTAAAAATGAAAACTGTTTCCTTCCTCCTGTAACACAGAGCAAGCTGATAGATACGCTCCTAGAGCAGGATTATTCTGGCTGAGCTCAGAGAGCATATAAGTGGCACAATCAAGTAGCACTCACAATCAATATCATGACTGTTATCATTCATGACTATGATAATCTCTTATATTTTTAGATTTCTGTCTTTCTTGTATATTTTACAATTTGGGAATAATGTGAACCTAGAAAACTACAAAAGCTGTTTGAAAGCAAAGGGAAAATTTCAAAACCAAATCAATACTTTTCTCTGTCAGTTTTTAAAGTGTACAGTTTGTCATTGAAATTACTTGTACTGATTTAGTAAATAAAACAGATTTTTATTATGAACCAAAGATGTTTCTAAGGTGATAGTGGTGATGATGAGCAACTCATCGCTGAGGAAAAGAAAGTAGCATTGATAGATATNTTTTAAATGCATGTTGTTGACAATTCTGATTCCTGTAGTCATATGACCCACACGTCCAGCTGGAGTTTTTCACAGAATCCTATTAAAAAGACTCCCTTCTTGGGAGAAAAAAAGAACTTCTTAGGCCTTAGAACAGCACTGACTCTAATTTACCACAAAATCTTAGGGCATATTCTTCTTCTGTCTTTACTGCCTAAAATATATTTTTAGCACTCAAGAAGTAATAAATTTATCTGAACCAGACAGTAAAAGCAACATGTGTGTTATTTAGACTGAATCAAATTTATGCTGAAAAGTGTGACTGTGCAGCTTTTTATAATGACAAGTTAAATTGTTTAACTTCTTGGACACCAGCTATGGTAGGTAATATATGATGTGATCTGTCACTGGGTTATATGCTGTATAAACTGCATATTATGTGAGCCTCCACAGTATGAAAACATGGTTTCTGAGAAAATTTCTCCTTTAAATAAATAAATAAATATATATAGATGCACAGAGAATTAGAGTGTGAATATATATAATATTGCATATTTTTTTTATTTAGCACTGATTTCCCTAAGACATTCACTTGGAAAAAATAGTTTACAAATGCTTACCCTACAGATGATTCTTCACAAAATTGTTTATTCTGCCCTCTCATGCTGTCAAATGCAGCTTGAACAACCACTGAGAAACTAATTCATTAAAAGAAAAAAGGGGGGAGGCCTTGGTGTTGTATAAAGCCCAGGAAAACACCACCTTTTCTACTGAATATAGATATTGGTGGGAAAGAACATTGCTGCAATGTGTTCCAAGCTGCTGCAATGTTTTCCAAGCTTTAGCTTTGTCAGTTCAATGTTTTAGCCCTTCAGTGAAGTGAGGTGACTGTTGGCACTCAGTGGAGTTACTTTGAAGGTAGATAGATGTTTGATCTCTCAAATTCTGAAAACTTTTCCGGTTTTAATAAGCAGAAAAGGAAATAGTAGTTCAGGGATTCTTCAACAAAAAAATTCTGACAAGGAACTTACTGCAAGTGTAAGTTTTGTGATTAATTCACATGCCTGAGTAGTGTTCAGCCAATTCTTCCTCATCTACATTAGACTAGCAGTGCTAAATTCTAGTGAAAATCCAAGCATGCTGTTATTTATATTCAGATCATTAGATAGTGCCAAAACAAGAACCAAAGGCAGAGGAGATGTATAGAAAAGCAGAGAAGAATTAAACCAACATGAGGACCAAAGGTACCTCACTCTTTAGACTCCTTACACAGATACATTCAGAAGTGGGTTTGCGTCTTTGTGAGACAAAAGAAGTATTGCAGCAGGAAATTCAGACCACTGAATGGAAATCAGGCAGAAGCAGCTGCGGTAGAGTACCACAGTCAGGGCTAGCCCAGCAGCCAGGCATGGTCTCAGCATGTCCTGTCTTGGCAGGAACAGTAACTTGAGCCAGCATCTGATAGCCCAGCAGGTCACTGAGGGGAATCAGTACAGCAGCAGATGTGTGTTTGGAGAGACCTAACAGGCTGTGTGAGATTCAAAAACTGGCAGGAAAATTCACTGAACAGAACCAGGACTTTGTCTGGGAAACTACTGAAAAGGTAAATAGGAAAGAGGTTATATTCAGGCTGTACAATCAGATATCAACTGCTGAATTTTGTTTTGCTTTCTGTGACCGTAGTAATTGAACTAATGACTGCTAATAAATTACTAGTGAAAGAGAATGCTACAGTACATACAAGAAAGTGTCTGACCATCTTAATTTGGAAAAAAGCAGTATGCTGTAAATAAGAACATACATTTTTTAACGCATGGTAGATTTTTTTACTTGTTGAAGGGATTTCTAACTTATGGGGTAAGTGTTTGCAACACTAGAAATAAAACCAGCTGTTGTGAAGAGGAAACACCACAAAAAAACTTCTACTACACATCTTAACCCCTTTTGGCTTACCTGACTAACTTGTCCTACAATATTATTCTGTCTTTTTAACTATTTCTTTTCCTCCTGGGATCTGTGCATATCAGATATTTACTGTCATACTGACTCAAATTAATTTCCCAGAAATCAGCAAAGCAATCATATTCTTAACATTTCCTAAAGATATCAGAATATGTAAACCATATGAGTAGAATGTAATTAGAAATTGCTTCAGGAAGATTTTGTTTCCACCCCTCTCCCCACAGACCAAGAATTTATTTATTTTTTTAATCTCAGAGTTTCAGCTGTTTTCTCTGTAGTTTGTATTGTCCTAAAGGATCATAGAAGCTGAAAGGGTGCATAGAACAAATTTTGATTTGAAAATAAATAAATAAATTTTAAAAATTGGTTTCCGGACAGACAACCACATTAATCTTACTCTATAGGTTAGAGATGTCTTATCTCAAGGTCATGATTTAATCTATCTATAAAATAGGATGATTCTTTGCTACTGTCTTGTCATACTATATAATATAAACCTAAATTTAAATCTATAAAATGTACATAGAAAGTACTAACTCAGTACCCTATGGAGTTTTTTCAATTTTTTTTTTTTTCTTTTTTTTTTTGCTTTCTTCTCTCTATCAAAAATCCTTTTGCCTGGAGTCAACTGTTCTTCATTCAGAAACACACCATTTACACCTTGGTAATGGAATTTGTTAACTCATTAACTCATTATGAAGATATCCTAATTTACAGGTTTAAAAGGTAATCATAGAAATATCTTAGACACTCCAGTATCCAGTTTTGCCTCTAACTGCTGCTAGAAAGACAGTGTGAGTCTTTTGTAGCCCACATCATACCTACCAACAGCATGGAAATGTCTTGAACAGCCTCAAGTGTCTCTGGTAGCATTAATTTTAAGCAGATTAATCAGTACCTTTGTGTCTGCCAGAGGATAACTTGATTACTGTGTAAGGCCATGTGACTCAGGGCAAAAAAGAATAAAGTCTACGTATATATATGTATAATCTTTCTTTTCTGCTGTATATGGTCCCTCTGCAAATGGATAATTTGGGGAAAATTAAGTGTAGTTTAAAAGATTAATTTTTTTCTGCCCTCATAAAGATAATTAATATCTCAAAGTGTAACAGCAAAAGAGAGAATGTTTGTATTGTTATTTTATTCTCACCAGGCGTTTCATGAAACATATGGAATGGTTACCTATTTGTTCTTCTCTACTGAGTTCTGATCAGAGGGAATACAGGAAATCAACATCTTTACTTCCTCTGATATAGACATTTTCTTCAGGAGTATTTATGAAGGGTTTATGGAAAGTGAATCTTAGAAACACAGGTAGCTTAGAGTTTGAAACTCACTCATGTAGCCTCTACCTTTGTGTCAGTGATTTATTTCTTTGTTAAGGCTATTTGATGTGGCTATTTTTTTTCTGTTTTCTGAAAAGAATCAATCAGTTTCACCTTCCTTGTTCTGTTAAACAGGTTACCATAAAATCAGCTGTTGTTATCCTAACACTCTGCAAAGATAAAGCACATTCAAACACTATTTTTACATATATGTGTATTATAGTTTAGTACAGTTGTTTCCTTTATGAATTAATCTGGTGTCATTGAATGTTTTTACACAGCATTTTGCATTCCCTGAGAAGAATTCTTTTCTTAGTTTCTGTACTATCAGATAATAGAATGTTAAGAAGACTTATCAGAAATTAGAAAGACAAAAGTTTAAGAAAAATTTTAAATAAGTATATTATCCACCTTGATGTACTTAGTGCTGTGAGGTTTTTCACGGAAACAGTGAGTTGTGATAAATGAATTATTCCATAAAGATTGTTATTTGAATCATGCTTTGCATTTTCAAAGTCAGGCTTCTACCAGGATCTGCAAATATGAATTGGCTTTCATGTTGCTGTTTTTTACGGTCATGAGTTCTAAACTAGATAGCAGTGTTGTTTTGGCTTCTGTTTTCAAAATCAATCATAAAGATGTACATTCACTTACAGATATCATCACTATCTCATCTAAATATTTTTGATGTCATAATAATAAATAAACCACTCTAAGTTTTGTTTGAAAATAACTTGGGCTTACATTGAAGATGTGTTTTATTTCTGTTCTGGTTTATATCTAACTTTTTAAGGTTTTGCTATCAGAATGAAATGTAAGTTGACTTACATTAAGTTGTTCAGACTTATTCATAACTGTATCTGAAGATAGGTAGATGTGGAATACATCTATTTCAGTCAGAATTGTGTTTCAGACTACATTACTTTAAATGATATTTTAAAATTACTGAAGAGTTTGCTTTTTTAAAAGTTTGTATTCTTAAAATAATTGAATCAGTTTAGATTTGTTGCTTTGCAAATCTACTTTTTTGCCTGTTAAGTATCCAATATACTCAAGGAAGTGTTTAATTAGCTTAGTATTCAAAAATTAATACTTATTATGGAATGAAACTCTCCTTCTCTCTAAATTGCAGTATTTGTCATTCTGCACCTAAAGTCATTATTTCAGACTAAATGTGAGTACTCTGCTCCATAAGTTAGTTTGACAATTTTCCAAAGATGCACTTTGCAGTTCGCAGCAGGCAATGTTTTAAGAATTTACTTGCTTCTGTGACGGAAAGTTCTCTTCTCATTTGTATGTAGTCTACAGGTTACATGTCTTTGATTTAAAACGATCACTTAAATTGAAAATGGCTTAGGGAAATCAGGAAAAAAGGATCTGAAAAATATACATGGACTATATTTCCAGTTGGCTGCAAAGTGTTCAAACAAAAGAGATATTTAGCCAGATTTCTACCACCTTACTCTCAAACATTTACACTACAAAACTGCATCCATGATTATGTATTCCTGATAAACTAAGCCCCTTGAAAGTAACTGCATGTATAAAATTTTGTTACTAAATGCACTTTCTCTGTATCTACTAGCCAAACATTGACAATTGGTACCATTTCTTTTCAAACTAGAAAAAGAGTTACAGCAAAGTAGCCACCTATGAGACACAGAAACTTGGAGAGCAGCTGAGTCTAGCTGTACGGTGCAGTCAGGAGTATTTGGATGAAGTAATAATTAGCTGCAGAATCCCCCGTAGCCTTTTTAAAAAATTACTTATATGACTTACAGTAGCACTGCATCATTTCATTCATTCACTCACTCATTCATTCATTTGTTCATTAATTGAAAAAGTGAAGGAAAAACAGCAAAGAGAAAATACTAATTTGAGTTAATATGTGAATACATTGAATATATACAGAACAGGTTAAGGAATTACAGAGAAAGGAGATTCTTGAGACAAATATTTCTTGAATATATTCAGTCATTTATTTGAAGAAGCATTATTCATTTATTTTCAACAGGATGGTCAGCTGGCAACCAGTGGACTAGAACTAACATCTGAGATATGTGAAATGCCAAAAGTGACCAATTTCCTCCCTAAGTTTGTTAATGATTCAGACAGTCAGTGCCAATTGTGAACAATTCTGAGGGTAGGATCATGGGACAAAGCACGTGTGACAACCTGTTTAATTAGTGGAATATTTTCAAAGGTGTTTAAATACAATATTTTTTTACTACAAGACAGCTCATACCTTAACTGTGAGGTCAAAATGTATTTACTTCTCTTTCTTTCCCTGTGAAATGTCCTGAAGACCTACACTTGTTTTATATTTTCCCAGGTAAATGAGCTAAGGTGTGGAAAAAAGGTAACCTTGAAAAAAAAAGTGTGTATTAAACATTTTTCAAAATAACTACTTTTATTTATTTATTTATTTATTTATAGAATCATTGTATGGGGTGCATCAGGGACGACTAGATGTGTTTCTTTTTGTCATACTTTTATCTGTTGAGGCTACCAGATGCTGAATACTCAAGTGATGTTTCTCCTTGATAACTGTATAGGAAATGTTTATTTTGTTCTGTTTTCTCAGAAAAATTTTCATGCATTTGTGATTTTTGAAGTAGATTCTTCTTTATAAATTGTTTTCTTGTTTTTAAGGATGGTTATAAGAAATCAGCATGAAAAGAAATAACAAAATAGAAAATACATAAATTAGAAAATTAACCTATGATATCTGCAAACAGAATAAATTAATCTCTTGAAATGGGTACTGACGAGAAGCAATGATATTTTGCTTCTGATTTAGTTTTGAATGTGTTGAAACTTAGAATTAACATGTATTTCTGTGGTCAGATTTGATGATCTTGGAGGTCTTTTCCAACCTGAATGATTCTATAAATCTACATAATGTCATGTTAACTACTTTTTATTAATGTCTTAAAGCAATATAACCAATCATAGGAACACACAACAGAGAGGACTAGGCATAAAACTGAGCACCATAAAAACAACGTGAGGATGTGAGGCTTGTAAAATTTCTGTAATGGTAGGCTCATTAATAGCTTGTATGTAATAAAAAATGTAAAATTTCTGGGAGTTTTGCTTCCTTTTTTCTTTGTTTTCATCTGCTATAAAAATGCATATATCTTTTCTTGTTTGTATTTGAATTTTGTAAGTTTTTGTTTGATTTTCCTTTACTTTGATACATGATGAGGATGATTTCTAAGAGTTCTGTCATTCTGGATAAGGCCTTCCCCCAAAACTGGAACTTCTTTTACAACATTCAGCCATATGGTACAATGCTCCAAGTATCTAAAAATTATGATAGTCTAGCTTGAGTCATACTAGAGTTTTTCCAAAAGAATCTGCAAAACATTTTTCAGTGTACTGAAAATTATGATAAAAAAGTCTTGAATATTTTAAATAAATAATAAATATTTTGAATAAACGTGCTTAACTTTTTCTAAGTTCATATGACAGAAGCCTCATGTGAACAACTATTCTGTAAGTTGAAGTGTGAAAGCAAAATATTCTCTCTGTCACCGATTATGACTTTGGAGTTCTTCACAGCTAAAAACTGATACTGTGAGGTATTTTTTGGTCCAAAAGCTGTACACAATTCTCCTAAAATTTATGCGTTAGCTTTTTACAAAGAACAATAACAAAAGAAAGCATATATATGTCTTTTATAAATCCACACAAGGTCATATGTATTCCATTCCTTATTTTGATCTATTTTATTCTAACAGATATACTGTTGGGGAAACAGTTTTGATACAGTTTTTATTTTTCAACATTTCCTCTCTTACAGCCATTATACTGATTTTTCTGTCTGCTCCAAGTATTCACTAGGTCTCTACGCTATATTCAACAGCTTTTGGTCACCAGCACCAAGATTCTTTCAGACTCTTGCTCCCAGTGATAACNAACTCCCTGCCCTGGGGGAGGTACTGGGCACTCCCACCTGAGCCTAAGCACATATAAACTGGGGTTTTGGGACTTGGGATCTTCAGATCCAGAGGAGGACCAGAGCCTCAGCAGGACTGCGACTGCCACTCTCAGCTGGACTGGGACCATCATCCTTACCGACAGGTTTCTTCTTTCCTGTTACTTTGTACCTAGGAGGACCAGGTAGTGCTCAGCACAGGGGCTGACAATTACCATTCTGTTTGTGCCCCAGGCTGCTGGGTCACACACTTGTTTTCGTGGGTTAAAGGGACTTTTTTTTTTTGTTCTGTACCCTTGTACTGATTGTGATCTTTTTTACTAAATTATAATTCTGATTTATAATCTGTTTGTGAGTTGGATTCATTCCTCCTGCTGGTTCATCTTTAAACCAGCACACTTTGATACCAAGAATATCAAGTGTGGCTTTTCCTCTGGCTAAGTTCTTTTCCACCCTGTCTACTAATTCAACACTCTGTTTCATAATTCCTGTTATCTGCATTTATTACTGATTGGGTCAGAATTTAGAGCATATATCCAACTAAAATTCAAAAAAGTGCCCTGAGGATTTTTCAGAAATGCATAAGAACATAGCTCTCAATATCACATACATATTTTGAGGTGTAAATAATTTAAACAACTTTAGCATCCATTCTTTATATATTTAAGGTTTACCATGTAAGTAATATAATTTCTTCTCTGTTTTCTCAAATTCTAATTCCATTGGCATTTTAAAAGTTTATACATAAGTGTTTGCCTTAATCTCTAGCTTTCTCTGTTTTTATCAATTATGTATGGATCCTGCTCTCTGATGATCAAGTGATGTGAAACATCAAACTAAGTTTTTATTGTGCTAATGAGATAGAACTATCTGACATCTAATGACTTCTATGTGTCCTTGAATTATTCTATATCTCACTTTGTGTACAGATAATTTAACTGATTGATAATCATTCTTCTATTTTTGCATTACAAAACTGCTTCTCTCCTTTTGTTCATAAGTTGATCGTTGGATTTAGTGAAGATCTCTTCTTTCGCTCTTTCTATCTTTCTTTCTTTCTTTCTTTCTTTCTTTCTTTTCTTTCTTTCACCTACATTAAGGGATGTGCTAACTAATTTTGAATTCATGTGTAGCCTGAGTACCTTTCAACTTTTACTTCAAGTATGCTACTACTGTACAACTAATGCCAATTTTCAGTGTTAAATGTATTTAATCCCAAAAAGAAATATTTGAAAGAACTTAAAACTGAGGGATAATTTTCCCTGCAATTTTACACATTTGATAATGTTCCTTAGGCATTGCAATAATCTCAAATTAGCCAGGAACACAGCCTGAGGTGTTTAATCTTAAGTAGCATGCCTGATTTTGTCCTGGAGTTGTGGTAAATATAAGGTAAATATACTGAAAAAAGGTGGTATCTGCTAAAAGGTAAAGATGAAAGGATGACAGATTTGAACTAAAGGGGGAAGACAAGTCAAGATGCCGAGGTTGTTCTAGTCAGAAGTAGTATCACAGAAATAATTGGCAAATGTTTCTTGAGCTTTAGGTTCATCTTACCCAGCTTTATCTCACAGCTAAAGTTTAAGCTAATTGGTTAGGTCCCTTTGTGCTGGTTTAAACGTAAACCAGCAGGAGAAATGAACCCAAGTCACAAAAAGACTGCAAGTCAGAACTGCAATTTAATAAAAAGATCATAATAAGTACACAGGTACAGAGGGGAAAAAACACGTTTGACCCACAGAAACAGGTGTGTAACCCAGCACCCTGGGGCACAAACAGAATGGAGCTTGCCAGCCCCTGTGCTGAGCACCACCCAGCCCCCTTGAGTACACAGTAAAAGGAAAGAGGAAACCTGTTTGTGAGGATGATGGTCACAGTCTGGTCAAGAGTGGCAGTTGCAGTCCTGCTGAGTCTCTGGTTCTCCTCTGGATCTGGCAAGTGAGTGAGTCCAGTCCCAAAACCCCCAATATATATATATATGCTTAGGCTCAGGTGGGAGTACCCAGTACCTCCCCAAGGGTGGGGAGTTTCACAATGAGTGAGTTACTGTGTAAGGTGAATCATGGCATATTTTTGGAAACCCTAATGGCCCATTAGCAGACATGACCCCTCAGGCTGGGTGTGGAGGTGCTAACGGCTCTCCAGAGGGGCATTATCACACCCTAGTCATTGGTGTGTAGACAGGAAACCTTTCTTATCTCGCAGAAGTTCCCAAGCACCCAACTTGTAGATGGGTGAGGTGTGCCCCGGGAAGCTGCTGCAAATGATCTATTGTTAGCAGTTCATGACAAATTACATAGAGGGTGTAGAATACACAGTCTTAGCCACACCCACACAGTGACAAACTGGTCCTGGTCACTATAACCAGGACACGCTTTTAATACAGATAAATTAGTACTTACAAAAGATCTTTAAAAAAAATACGTTAAGAAGGAAAGATCAGCCCTTTGGAAATACTTGTTACCCTTCACTGACTGAAACAAGAGACCAGAGAAATGGATGACTTGAAGTGACTGATGGTAACTTTAGGTTAGATAAATACAAAATTGAAAAAAGAAGTCTGAGAAACACAGGCAAAAGAAGATGGAAGATTTACAGTCTGTGATGGGTTGGATAAACCCCCAAAACTTAGATTAAGGCCTTAGTTCAGTTAGGCCTGAAACCAAATTTAGGAGGCCTCAGTTTTTTGGGCCATGGGGCACTCCGTAGATTCAGAGGGGCAAGTATCACCTGACTTAAGCAACCAAAGAGGTGTTTCATATCATCTGACGTCAACTTGAGTATAAATCTAGTGGGGGAGATATCCTCGCTCTCTTGCCCTCCCTCTCTCCGTGCGGTGTGGTGGGGAGGACTCCCTGTTGCTGCTCCCAGAGCGACAGGCCCTGCCGCTTCCCTGCCGAGATGCCCACAGCAGTTCTGGTCTCTAGGAAGTAAATACTTTTGTTTGATATTGCTTTGCTGGGTGCTTTTTCAGAGAAACGTGTTTAGTTTTGTTTCCTTGTGGGTTTTGGGTGGTGGAATCTGTGTGTTATTGAGGTGGACAGCTCTGGATGAAGTTATTGTTGTTTTTTTCTTATATTTGTACGTATATGTATTGTAACTTTCCTGTAAATATATGTATATAGTTTTTTCCAGTTTCAGTTTTTTTTCCTTCCCTCCTTTCACTGGGACCGCGCGGGTCTTGGGGGGTGGTTTGGCATTTTGCCAAGGTCGAACCCACAACAAGTCTTCATGAAAAATAAAAGTAACCATTGAAAAGAAAGGAAAAAGTATATGTTTCCAAATCTAGTGGCAAGAAACGTGAATTCCATGCATGATAGAAAGTGGGAGTTGAGAAAATGAGAAGGTTCTGAGAAGTGAGAAAAGAGGTATCAATGATACTGTCAGTATTTCACTCTCCGACTCTTCATTCTCATTAAACAAGCTATTTTGCATAACAGGGCAGATTCCCTCAAATTGCATAGGAATATAAATACAGGACATGGTTTTTTCAAACAACTGCTGCAGAAGTGAGAAATTCTGCCAAGTGCTCTACACTTTGCCACTATTTACATTAACATCATAGTGATGATACTTCAAAGTAATCTTTTGTTCTTCTTATCAAACTGTTCTGCAAATTACTTATTAGGAAGGTTCACAACTGTTAATGGAGGGGAATGAGTTTGTTTAAGAGTGTGTTGAAGCGTAAGATTTTCTGAATGTCCAGCACCATCCTTAGGCAATCACAACAGCCAATAGATCATTTTTAGTGGTTTTGGTTTCGGTTTGCCTTTTTTTTTCTCTGTTCTTCACTATATTTCATTTATCAATATAAACTGATATTTTTATTGAGCAAGAACTATTTAATTTAATACATTCATAATTAAAATTGGGTTTGATTTTTCTCAAAGCAATATATTTTACAAGTGAACTTATATTGTCTTTTTTTTGAGGTTAAAAGTAGTTTTATTTAAAAGTCCTCATGACTAAAATTTTTTATTCAGTCCAAGGTCAGTGTCTTCAAGAACTGAATTCTTTGAGTGGGTAGACCAAGAAACAAGGGAACCTTTTCCAGTATGCAGTGAAACTACTAATCAAGAACGTTTGTTCACTTGCACTGAAATAGTCAAAAATTGGTCTGAACACCAATTACACAGATAGCAGAGTAAAAGTTTCTTCCAAGGCTTTCAGGAATCATTGATTTAGGCTGAATTGAAAAAAAAAAAAAAAAAAAAAAAATAAAAAAAAAAAAAAGAAAAAGAAATTGATTATTCTTATGGTTTTCTGTTAGTCTGTATTTGGTTTTTTGTTTCTTCTAATGAAGTATCAGGGATTGGGAATAGCTGTGAATGGAGTACTGGGTACAGGACACGATGGGATGTGGAATCATAGTCCTGTTCCATTTCTCTTCTTATACCGCAGTGATTACAAGGTTTATGGAGAATTTCCCTCTTCCCAAATCACCATTATAAGGCAACAACTTCAACAATTTTTTTCTTCACCAGGGCTTGTGAGAGCTGTGAAGACTGTCTGGCCATATCTCATCTAAACAGACTCCTTGACATTGCAGACTCTGTAAGTGTCTGTGGCAGCTCAGTTTCCCTTTTCCAAAGGGAAGCCACTTGAGTACTTTGGTGGTTTGAACTCTTCACTAGCTTAGCTTATGGAACCAGAAATAAATTACTGCCTTCCTTCTGGTTTTAACTCTGAGACTGACAGTGTCCAGTGAAGGAATGCCCACGGTCAGGCAACTATGGAAAGACATTCAGTGCTCAGAAGGTTCCCATCTTCTCAGCAAACTGTTTTTCAGTAGGCATTCCAGAATGTATCCTGAAGGGCAACCTTTCTTTTAACCATTACTCTGTTATTATATTATATAGTATTCAGTTCAAGTTATAACAATATAATGCAGGAATCATGATGATATCCAGTGACTAATGCTTCTTGAGAAAAACCATCTTTCCACATCAAGTAAAAATACCATGTGTTTTTATATAATGAAGTACAAAGCTCCACTAATGTGTTCATACCTTATAAACACCAGATTTACTACCTAAAAGTGGAATCTTATCTTTAGAAATAGTTTCCTACATTTCGGAAATATACCCAAAATTTATTGTTCTACAAAGTTTTTACAGAGACACAGCGTGTGAAGGAACAACTGTGAGAAGTGTGTTTCCCTGTATTTTAAAAGGAGTATTGCAGGTTGGTGCATCACTTCTTCAACTGATTTTGATTTTAAATACTTCAGACAGTGGTTACTCACAATTCTTTCCCACTTTTTTTGTTTTGCCATGTTGCTGGTCTTGCTGTGGCTATTTTTGAAATCCAGCTCAAGCAAGGAAAATTCAGCTAGTTATACAAAATGCTCAAGTTTCTAATTAGGAAAAATGAATTGCAGTTCTAGTACATCCCCAGATTATATTAATATTTCATTTCTTAACTTCCTACATCAAGGATTAATCAGAGAAAAACATGATCTGGATACTAATGAATCAAAATAGGAAATATTCCAAAAGTATTTCTAAATTACTTGTAAGAGTTAGAGTGCCATGCAAAAACCTGAAAACTAGTGTATCACATCTGTCTGTAAAATAAATACTTCTAATATTCATTTCTCTGAATCTCTTTTAAAAGTCTTTGAACTGCAGCATTATAGGTTGTAGCTACATACAAATACAAATTCATTTGTCCTCTGGTTGATATAGACAACTATGATAGGAATATCTTCACTTTTATTTCTTAATAATCTATGGTGGCAACAATCCTGAGGTAAAATTTCCCTTATTATGGCTTCAACAGGGGATACATAGTCAGGAATTCTCCACTTTACAGAATTCAAGTATTGCATTGAGAATATTTGATTTTGATCACTGTGCAATGTAATCCACTAAGATTTCTCTCAGAAAACTTTTACCTCACTGTCACTTCACCTACCTCTCTACAGCAGTCATCCAGGAAGACTGATAGGCTGCGTAGAGCTTCTAGTTTTAATAACTTTATAATGCAGCTTTTATGTTTCAGAGTAGCTGGGGTAATATATTTCTTTGTTGCTCAGGAAATACAAAGAACTAGATTCTGCTTGTAATTAGGTGAGAATTCATTCATGTAAAATTCATGTAAAGCTGACATTCTCTAATGAATCTTCTTTCAGTCTGAGGATGTGGGAGAGAAGTGTAGTCAAGGTGGTGTAATTTATAGGTGCTTTAATTTAACCCAGTGGCAGCAAGTCTGTTATCTCCCCATGATACCTTTCAACCTAGTCCTGAACTTTAAAAGAAGTTTAAAGATTTTGTTTTCTTTTGGTTAGGTTAAATTATTTGTATCCTCTTTTTCAGTTTTCATTGTTGTTATCTTTACGTCAAAATAACAAAAAGCTTTGTTACCGCAGAAACATAGAAATTTATTATTTTTTTTTATCCTTGTCTGTTTTAAATGCAGTAAATAACTGCTGCCTGACTAGTAGACATCCATTGCTAAGTGTCCTAAATTATCAAACTCTTTTTATTTCTCTGCTGCAATTTAAATTAAATAAGGGCTATGTCCAGTTATAAGTTAAGAAACTCCAGGCAAATGTATCAGTACAGAGGAACTGAGGAGGAACAAATTTGCCAGATCAGCTTGATCAAACAGGGGTAGTGAAAATCGGTTCAACATATGGATTATTCCGTTTCCTGATAAGAAAAAAGTCCCAACACATAGAAGTGTAGATTTTATATAAAACACCAAAAGTTAAATAATAGTCCTAACAGTACTGGCTTTATCAGCAAAAGAAATGTAGACAGAATCAATAGATGAAGAGATTTTTTTATTAGATTCTTCCCATTACAAACTTAAATGCTGTGAATTCTTTCTCTATATCTTTCACCATCAGTATTTTGATTCAGAAAAAAAGGAAGAACGAATGGAGAAGTCAGATATAACATTGTAGAACCAAGAATTCTGGCAAGCAAAGATGTGAAGGATGAATGACCAAAGCATTTTCCTGCAATATTATAAACAAATACTCAAAACATGTAATTAAATCACTTCTAACACACAGAATTACCTCAGTCTAAGAAGTAAAGGAATTATATTGCCAACTGCTAAGATTATCTAAACAGGAAGGTTAGTGACTTGTCCTCAAACCCACTGTAAGTTTATGTATTTTTATAGTAGTATGCTGAAAAATTATTTTTCTCACTGTTCTGTTCCCAATGTTTTGCTCTAAGTGTGGCACGTCTGAAAGAAATTATTAGTTCATAAATTGCTTACACAAGATCAGGATTTCTTTTTAAGTGACATATGGGTTTGGAGGTGAATTGATACATATTTTACAGAAATAACTCAGTTCATTTTGGCAATGTTATGCACAGCACAGCACACCACAGGAGTTTCCTGAATTAGCTGTGATTCAAATCAAAAAAGAGAATATTTAATTAAAAACATAATCCAATGTTATTTGGATTTTAATTGTCAATATGACAGTTCCAGTACTGTCAGAATGTTAATTGTAATTTGTTTGTTTGTTTTACAAAACCAAGCTTTATCTCCGTAAATTTCAGGAGACTTGAGATGTTGATAAATGTAATTATCTATGAATTTTTAGAAACAATTTTTGGGAGATGGTGTTTATTAGACTTCTTTTTGGTCTTTCATAAATAGAACTTCAAATACTCAGCATTTTTCCTTGTATCAAGGCACAATTGTCTAACTACACAGAATATAGCCTTCAGAAGTAGATTTAACTGTGCAACAGACAGGGAAAGATGAGGCCCTGGAGTGTGTTCTTTCTGTTCTTGGAGAATTTATTGCGTATAAATGGCTGAGTTGGACAGAAAAAAATTATCACCATATGGTTTATTGGTTAACTCTTCACAGTTTCATATATTTTAAGGCCCGAATTTTCATTAGATTATCTAGTTTGAGCTCCTATATCACAAAAAATTCTATCTATTTATTCCCACACTGAGCTCAATAATTTATTTCATTAAACCTGTATTTCAGAAGGGGATTTGTCTTGATTTAAAGATGTGAACAGTGCACTGCTTTGTATATTAATCTTTCACAACTTTTGTTATTAATGACTACTATTATTTCAACACTTATCAATACCCTTTCTTTGTCCATTTTTGTTGTTGAAAGTAATCTTTGTTCAATTGTTATTTCACTGCTTTCTGTTATGTCCTCCTCACTAGAACACTCATCTGATACTTTATGTTTTCTCTCTTTTAAGGTATTTACAAATATTATCGATTTCCTCTAATTTTTTTTTTTTTATGTGTTAATAATTTGTCTGTGAGGCATTTTTATCTAATTCTATTAAGTTCTTCCCACCCCCTCTCCTATCTTGTTGATATATTGGAGAAACACAGCACATGATAAACAAATAAATTGTCAAGAGTAATAGAAAATACTACTCAGTAAAAGAGTATTATTACCTGGAAACTGAATGCTTGCAGATCTTGGTAACAGAGGAATAAACTAAAAGAAAATATAAAAAACACCCCCAAAACGCTGTTTCTGGGGTTTCAAATTATTTTATCATCATTAAGTCAGTTCTGCTGAAGTAATAGTAGTGTGCCAAGGAATTTTCTCACATATCGGGGTCATTTGGAGCAATTGCACTAAAAACTGAAAATAGGTATATTGTGGTGGTCTGGCAAGATGTCACAAAGCATGGAAGAATTTCTGGCAGTTAGAAGAAGAGAAGTCCATGAAGCAAGCCCATCTCCTTCCTTCCTTTTCGCTAGTGTAGATGAGGTTTTATAGACTTTCAAACAGTTAAAATAATAAACCAAGTTCACATATATTTATCAGACACTGAACTCTGCAAGATGTTATTTTTTTAGACAAATGAGCTGTCCAGCTTCCAAATAACTCCATATTCATTTTACTTGGCCTATTGCAAGATGACATTAGAAGGTTGAGAAACTCAGATTATTTAATTGAATAGCCTAACATCAGCATTTAATCTAATGTCCTTGTGTATAGGGATGGCCGCTTATATCTTCTTTTTACAAGCTGTCAGTCAAAGTAAAAGTACTGAATAAAATATTAAGAATATTTCTGCCTGTAGCACATTGCCTACTACAGTTTTCTTGCATTCTGATTCCTTACAGAGGCCTTCAGATCAAACACCTTTATTTGCTATTCATCCATTTATTTATTTATTTATTTACTTAACTTTCTTCAATTGATCATCTGACAACAAGCTGAAAGGGAGGAATTATGCTTTGACATCTCTTTATTTAGAATATGTATAACCAGAAATGACTAATTTTATATTAAGAATATTACTGGATATTTTTAGTTTTGACCACACAGATCTGCATGGATTTTCCTGGCTGTATTCTTGGTCTATGGACCAGAAAAACAATCTTTCGTGGAACCTTTCAGTTTTCTTTATTAGGTCCTGTATTCAAAGACATTCCTTGAACTGAAGATAAAATACTGAAGATGTAAATGAAAATATTTCAGTATGGGTGAATTTAGATTTTTCTGGTTTTATTCTTGAGGCATGAGTTATGATATTTAAAATTCCTAAAGCTGCTCATTTAAACTACTTCTGTGACAGTATATATCTATGGTGAGATTTTTCAGTTAGCCAGTGGTTAGATAGAAAAAGGTGTTGTTTCAGGTAAAAATAAATAAATAAATAAATAAATAAATTACAAGATAGTGAAAGAGAGAGCAGTTCCTGTGACAAACTTGAAATCTTTATAGCTATTTTATTCTGTGCATGTGTAAAGATTCAAAGTTATTAATGTCAACTCTGTCTATTTTTACCTGTGAATGATACAGTAAATAAAAACTTTTTGCATTGTAACTACCTAATTAGCCATAGGTTTTTTTAAAAAAATACAGTACACCCATTCACTCTTACTTAGGAATATTTCCTGTCTGTGGTCTAATTTAGTTTGACATCCAGGTAAGTCAGTGTCAAACTATGAAAGTCAAGTTTAAAAAAAAAGAATCTAACCTGACATGTGGACAGTAGGTTAGTTGTAGCTAAAGGGTCTTGCTTGTCCATTACCATTTTGTAGCTTGCCTTTTAAATGTACTATGTTGTCTTAGCAAATTTGTTTCTCATGCTTGTGTCACAGTGAATGTTTGGAGCTGATACTTTGACAGAATTTTATAACTGGTAATAACTTTAAAATGTCATGTTATTACTTTTTTTTTTTTCTTTCGTTTTCTTTCTTTTTTTTTTTTTTTAAATCTTGGACCTATAAAAATATAGAACTATTTAAAATTTGTATATTAAAGATGGGATTTCCAAAATCTTTTAGCAGCGTTTGGCGAAATAGGACACAAGGCCAGTGATTACTTTAAGATATTATTGATCACAATTTTAACATAAGGTTCATGATACTGTTATTTTTGGGGTTTTGTTTTTGTGGTTTTTTGTTTGTTTGGTTTTTTTTTTTAATGTTACAGCACTAGCGGTTACAACATTGACTTCTTTTAAAAATAGACTGTGCCTGATTATCAGATTTTTTTCATTGTTAGCTGATTGTTTTGTGTAGAAAATCTCCCTGAACTTATTTAAATATGTCTGTGGAGTGTCACAGAAGAAAGAAGTGAATAGACTAAAACAAACAAACAAAAAAAAAAATAGATAAAGGCTATGCGAAAATTTTAATAATTAGTGTGTTTGGAATTTATCAGTGAAATTCTGCGTGTATGAGTGCTGAGGTCATACTTACTATTTTTAGTAAGGGACTAGAAACAAAACATATATATCTTGACATTTTAAGAGAACATGGAGTTTGATGTGCTATTGTTTGAGATAAAAGAAGATTCTGATGTCATACAGAAAATAGAAATAACTTTAAAATTGGAGAAATTATGTGGTAGGTCCTAATACGGATTTCAGGACTGTTTTCTGAGGGCCTCTAAGAAAGACCATGTTTAGTTGGAATAAAAAAAAAAATACTGGCTGGTGTAGTTTCCAAAAGCTGATGTGAATTAAAAAAACCCCATTATATTGAAAAAGCTTATTAAAAGTCATAGGAAGTCAAGGAAAGCTCTGGAACAGGCTGTCAGAGAAGAAACAGAACTAAAATTTTAAAAAACAAGAAAAAAATTCTCTGTAAGTCATAGTAATTTTCAAGGCAGGAGTGGTAAGACAGCAGAAAAAGACACTGAGATGACATCAAGCAGTCCCCATAGCACAGACCCAGGATGGTGCATCTCACATTATGACCACTGAACTGTCTTGCACAGCCTTCCTCCTGGACAGCAGAGTCTTACTCACAGGACTGTGAAGTTGTGTAGTTTGTATATATTGTGTATATTGGTGATTAAACTGTTTTGGAATCTAAGTCCATTTGGTCTCTGCACTGTCATTTAATTTGAAACTGTGAGACATGGTTTCTTCTCATAAAAGAATACTGTCCGAATAAGGATGATCCAGTTCTGTTTTCCAGCACTGTCCAGCTCTTTGCTTTCAGTTTGCTCGTACTCTATGTGGTTGAAGAGAGCCACTTAAAATCCTTGACCTTAAAAATCAAAGCACAGTAAATATACATTTTTACTTGTATTGACTTGTATCCTTCACTAAGTCTAATAATATCCTCTTACACTTCATTCAATTTCCCCTAATTAATATTAGACTGGTGGAAGTTTTTGGGCAAAGAAATGATCTTTTAGTCTGTTAGATATTCTCATTGTGCTCTTTAGTATTGCAAAATATATCTGTAAGTTGTTTAATCTCATATTTTGTTTTGAAATAAGATTTTGAAAGTGCTAGATCAAGAGGGAGTTTTATACATCTACAAAACAATTTATAGTGTGAAGTTTTTATGTCCGTATCTGGAGTCTTGTTCTCATGTCCTCTCCAGATTCTCTGCATGAGTCTTTTAATTTGCTTGCATCATCCACAGAGGGACATTGACAATACAGAAAACACATCTGTGTTTAAGAATGAGTTTTCTAGAATTCTGTTCTGAGAATGCTAATAACAATGTAGTTTCAAATTGTTGTCATACAAGAATATAGTAGTGTGAATTGAAATTTCCTAAATTGGTATTTGCAGCAAAAGACAACACAAAATGCAATATGGAATTGAATAATAGCAACTAAAACAATACAAGTGTACATATTACCAGCTCGAACAAATTAGAAAGCTTAACATTTGATAAGAGCTGAAAAACTGTTATAATACACATACTGATAATATGATAACCTTGAAAAAGTGCTATATGTACTTCAATGTTAATCTGATAAAATCTTATTGAGAGAGTTTTAATTTATTTATTTATTCATCCTGATTCTTGGCTGAGAAGGAAGAAATATCTACAGAAGTTACAAGAACATGTTTTACAGGTTCCTTTAAAGAAGATGTGGAGCATGCTGTTGATTAGCTGAACAGAAAATAAGGTCTGGTCAAAGAGGAAATCCCTCTGGGACAGAAAGTCTAAAAGGGTGGAGTGATTGTTGACAACAGAAAGTGGAAAGCTTGGAAGGATGACAAATAGGTATATTTAATCTGGGGAGGTAAGAGCAGAGAAGAAGGGGAATTTCATTTCAGGGGCTTTTAAGTGCACAAAGAATGAGTGAGATGTAGGACAAATGATTATTGGTTTTGGTAGCAGTAATACAAAAAATGACATGAAAAATGAAGGCTGGAGACTGAAAAAATATATATAAAATAAACGCAGACAGAAAAATCCCATCTGAAGTACAGTAGGTGAGATTTGATTTTATTGGGTTCCAAGGCAAGAAGGGAGGACAGCGTTTTACACATCACTTCCCCAAGACAATGCAAAGCCTTAACACGTGTTTCAAGCATGCAATTTATGGGTACAAGGACTTTGGTAAGGCAAGGATAATTATGCTATTATTGGGTCCTTGATTTGTCAGTGTTTATAGAGCATAGGGGTTTCTTTTTTCACAGTGCGATTAAAACTAACTGTACTCCATCACTTTAATTAGAAATAGAGATACTAGAACATTTTCATCAGAGTTAGTAGAAATTACATGTGTATTTGGAAGATGGAATAGTTATATATTTTTCTTGCAAAATTCTTCTAAGTCTCTAATATGGGTGTGTGTTTGTGTCTGCCTCAGAGGAACAAATAGTTTCATATTGTAACAATCAGTTATTTGCTCCTAGTACAGAACAGCCTGAACAGAGTAGAGGATTCAGTTTAAAGTTTCAGAGAACAATAAGAGGTCTCAGTTTATTTTATAGTTTGTCAGAACTTATTAAGATAAAGGATTAAAACTTTTTAAAACCAGATAAAGTTGGTTCTTTTCTGTTGAGAGAAGGTTACTGTTCAGATTGTTTTAACCCTTAGGGATTGTACAGCTACTTATAAACCTGAAGGCTTAAACTCTGGCTGATTATTAAATCCACACTCTCCTGGCCCTTGTGTAGAAAAGAGTTTGTAGAGGGATCACTGACTTTAAAACTAGCACAGACAAATAAAAAAGGGAAACACAGGGCAAACAGGCAAGTAAATATCATTAATCTTTAACTAATATTTCTTGTGATCCAAGGATTAAATTTAAATGAGAATTGTAAGAAATATTATTTCCAGAAGATGGCAATCTTACACTGTGTAGTTTTTTAGCACAATGTAGTCACCATTTGTGACTGTAAAATCACTTCCTTATTTGTCTAAACTATTTAATTAATTATTGGTACACAAAAGTTAGGGTAAGATGCAAAACAGAGTAATCTTCATGTAGCCTTTGCTTCAAGAAAGTATATTTGTTTTGCCAGCAACTAACACAACTACTTGAAATGAATCATCTTTAACTAAAAATTGTACATAGATTTAATTTTTTTTTTTTAAACAAGAAAAAACAGCTCTTACTCCCACTCCTAAAGCGATAGGTATATAATTTCTCTCTTGAAGGCAGCACATAAAAATAGAGAATAATATTGACAATCGGAATGATACAGCAGCAGATGCAGTCATCGAACAGTTAAAAATAAAGTAGCACAGAGGGAAGATGGTTATAACTGCAATAAATGACATTCCTGAGTGTGATGAACCATGAGTAGAAGTTTAATTCCTTATTCATTAATACAAATATCACTCAGTTCAGACTTACATCCTTAAATAACTATATATACATTTTCAGCTATGATAAATTTACTATTGTATTTTCCAATGTGATATATATTTTCAGAATTAAAAGAATTGTATAATTCTATCTATAACTCTATCTTTATTTGAAATATCTGAAGCATTTTTTTCCAAAATCTATGTCGTACAAACTTCTTATGGTGTTTAAACCAAATTTTTTTCTTTATATTTTAAATTCTGTGATGCTATAACCAAGATGCTTAAAAGATCAAAAAATAAACATCTTAGTGCTATGCATAAAGAGTCAGACATTGAGTACAGAGATTAATATAGAGTCAGTGAAAAGTCAAAGATATGTGTTATTTAGAGCAGAATAGGCAATACATTTTAAAACATATTTATCCAGTTAATTAACACGTTCCTTTGTAAATTAGGAATACTTTTGCAAAAAGTAATTGAAAAAAAGAACTACAGCAAAGCAGAACTGCATGAAATGAATTGAAAGTGTTTAGCTGAGTAACATTTATCCCTGCAGTATACTTTATATCAGTTAGATAGTATATGTTGTAATATTGCAAAAGAACTCACTAATACTGTATGAAGTTTATTGGCAGTTTTCTCCAGTTTTGGACATTGCAAGGGACTTAGCTTTATAAATATTTTTGAGCAGTGTACACCATAATTATTTGTGCAGAAACCCTGCTGTTTTTCTTTTGTCATTGCTCTTAAGCTCATGTTCACAGGGACACTTATCTTGTTCAGGTAAAGCTTTCTGGTCCAGAAATTTGTCTGTGGAACACAGATCTCATTGCTATTTGTGAGAGTCGTGGTTTGTTTTGTGTAGAACTAAAATAGATCAGGCTCCTGTGACACGACTTCATTGTTTTCTAAAGAGTCTAGGAGAAAAAAAACCTTAAAAAAGGAAGCAAATACATAAGCATAAAATTCTACAAATTATGCTATTATTGGTTGTATTGGTGTCCAATGAAGAATGTAGCACTTTGAGTCCTTGGAAGCCCTCAGAATTTTCTTCTGTAGGACACGTGAATACATTTTGTCATATTCTTGCATGACAATGAACAGTGAAAGCACATTGCAAAATTCCCCTTCCCACCCAAGAGGTGGATGTGAGCTTATTCAGGCTTGAAAAATGTGTAGCCATGTTTTTTTTTTGTTGTGTTAGTACAAATGTAATTATAAATACTGTTGGAACCACATAGATAATTGCACAGCAGACTATACTACTTTACATGACTCACTGGTTTAGACAGCACTTATTCTGGGATGTGTGCGTATTTCTGCTTGTTCAGTAAAAATAGTTTTATGAGGCTGCACAGTTCATGTCACTCCTCTGAATCTTTTTTAAATCTCCCTATCCAAAGACCATAGATGCAATAAGTTCAAGGTTAACAACATCATAGACAATTTTAAGGCCTACAGGGAAAAGATCCAGTATCTTCTGTCAGAAGCAAGAAGAATAATCTTAACTTCTCCTTTGGTGGTTTAGATTAAATTTAGTTTTATCGATACATTTTGAATCTCATGCTAAATTTCATTCTGGCTTATGCTAATTTGAGCTTTGAAATATGACAAATATTTCCAAATTTCTATTATAGCAGCAACAGATACTTCCACTTTTTATTAAAATAGATAGTATTTCTTGACCCGTGATGCAATTTTTTACTTTGATCATATCCATTGCTAGTGAATTCTATGCTACAATTTTTACAATGCCATAGCAAAACTTCAGTTCACACCAATTACATCTGAAATCTTCAATCCTGGATAACCTGTATTACAGATTTTTATCATATGGTCTGTGTTTCAAATAGCGAATACAATTTTTTATATAATTGAAAATGCAAACTTGAGGCATTTTTGAATGCACAGGTTTTGTAAATACTGTTCATATATATTGAAAATATATAGCTGTCTATAGACTATATATATAATCCTAAATTCCATATTTCTACAATTTATGTAGGTTTATAAGACTATCACACTTTTTAATATAAAATTCAGATTTCTGCATGCATAATATTTACATTTGCTGCATATCATTATAGCAAAGGTATGAAATTATATGCATAACTTTTGAAACATGCAAAAATCTCATTAAAAAATTAAAGTTTCTGCTGAAAATATCTAAGCTAAAAAATGTAGATGGAATTAAATAAAAGTCTTGACAGTTTTCTTTAGTGTTATTAATGGCATCATGGCCATTCAGAGTAAAATGGATTTGCTTGTATTACTTTAAGCACTTCTAAGACCCAAAACCTCTCCTTTTCTGATGGATTGCTGCATCCACTGGGATCAGTCTGTTGCTCTACGTAGGGTGGCAAAACTCTGAAAAAGAAAAAAATTGTTCCTTTTGCTCACTGTTCTCTTTTGCAAGTACATTATAGTCAGGAGACTGGTATTTAAGGCTTTCTTTGAGACTGTGATTGTTGCAGATGGAAACTCCTGTAAGTGGAATGTGGTATGGCATATCCTGTGTGAAACCCCTTTTACTGATCCAGTCTTAAAATCAGAAAGATATCCTAAATCAGATTTCCTGTTAATTACAGGGGGAGGGTTGTGCTCTTCCTTTTATAGCAGTTCATTTAGTTCCTATCTTGAAGAAAGGCATCCGTCTGTGAATCCTACATGGATCACAGTTACCTAAGTAACACAGGTGCAAAAGAAGCAGAGGGAAATGGAAGATAATGCTGAATTTGCGTTGTTTAGCGTTAATAAGCTCCCTGTCGATCACACAGACTATTGTAGGTCATAATATAACTAACTTTCTCTTTGCATTGTTAGTCAGGCAATACAGCAGCAAGCATCCTGAAAGCTAGTGCTTCTAGAGTGCTTCAGTGAATAAGAATTTCAATGTAAAGTTATTAGTTTCACTTTTGTTTAAAAATAAAACAGAATCCAACACTTGTAAATTGCATATAGTTCATGTTCCCCCTAAAAAGTAAGTGCCAGCTTTAGTTTCATGTTGTTGGTACTGCAGATCATTTACCATATCCACAATCAAAAGAGGATTAGTAATTTATTCTTTCAATCTTTTTTTTT
>VXBX01001790.1:0-13583 GCA_013400415.1 Scytalopus superciliaris | reverse complement strand
CCACCACACCTTGTGATTTAGATATTCTTCTGTTGTTCAGTTGCGTAGTTGAATGTTTGGGGTAATTTCAGAAGAATATTGCTTGGAGTAATTATAAATTCTTCGTACTTGGAGACATCAAACCTTTAAAAAAAAATCAATCAGCAGATTACATCAGTTGTACTAGTAGTGTAGCATAATGTTTTCTAAACCATTTAAATGACTTCAAAATGAAAGTTAGAATAATTCTGGAGTACCTTAAGCTCAGAAATAAAATAATCATGTTTGAAAATTCATCTTAGGTTCTCATTGTAAATTAGAAAACGAAAAAAATGTGCAGAGTCAAAATATTAAGTCACCACACATTAGATTTATACACTTGGCAATGAAAGGAAGGTATCTAATTTAAATATCCGTGATCCACATGCATTTCATGCAGGTGAATATGTTATATCTGGCAAAAGAGCCTGAACTCTGAACAAGGACATGCCTGGAATGTTATACTTTGAAAGGCTAAATATATAATTTGGTGCAAAACACTTGTTTGGGGTTACAGACATCTTTGGAAATGTTGGCTCTCAGACCTTCCATATTCTCCTAAAAACCCAGATTTTCTTCATTTAAAAAAAAAAAAACCAAAAAAAACCGGTAAAATAAGAGTAAAGAGTAATATATGACAAACTGCAAAATCTTAGGCAGGAGGGATAATGAAAAAGCATCTAATAAAATATTCTATTGATTAGAGAACTCATCAATGAAAAGAGAAGAACCAGATGTTATTTCTTCCTCTATCAGTATTCATATTGGGATTCCTTTCCTACTCCCAGGTATATATCTTAAACACCACTGTGCAAGATACTCCAGGTGAAAATATCCAACATGCTTCTTGCTTCTTGGTGTGACTATGCAGAAATCAATTCATGAAACTGTGAGCTAAGAGACCTGATCATTATTACCTTACTCTCTTTACTCCAGTTGCTGCTTCATCCCCGTGGTGCATTTTTACTGGTATTTCGATTGGGAACTATTTAGAGCAGAAGTTTGGTTTTTGATTACTTGTCTTTACAGTGCCCAGTACAATAGAGCTCTGATCTTTGATTGAGGTTCACATAAAAGAAAAATCAGAACAAGATGATGGTCCTGTAAAATAAGCCTCCTGATCTGGCATTCTCTAAAATTACCTGACTCCACTGAAATCAGTGGGTGTAATTGTAGTTAATATCCTAAGCATAAGTTCTTTCCTAAGCCAAGATCTTTCCTTAACTTGGGAGGAGGAGAGTAATTTTCAGGAAACTGTAATTAGTCTCATAGCTTAATGACAACTGTAGCCAAATATTTAGACCTGATTTCCCTATCCAGCACCAGAATTAGTTTATTACAGCATTGTTATTTTGAATAAAATAATGAATTGGACATTGTGTTTGCTGAGACTTGTGAGATTCCTGTTAACCAGTTTGTGTAGTATATTGAGATACCTCTAAATGGCAATCATGACCTCCAGCCCATTAACTTTCCACCCAAGTTTGAAATTCATTCATGAATTTGTTGAAAGTGTATTCTATCCTGTTGCACAGATTACTGAATATATTTAACTATATAAGTATGAAGTGCAGAGGAATGCCTCTCCTAAGTATCTACCTGCTAGGCTTCGAAGTGCTGAACACTACCTTTTATGTCTGGCAGTCCAGCCAGCTCTACTCTCCCTTTGCAGTGCACCCATCCTGTGCATATATCCCCAGTTTAACTACAAGGATGATACAGGAAATCAAACTAAAAACCTTCTAAAATTTAGGTAAACAACATGCATTGTCTTCCTATTTTTACAATCAGTCATTTAATCTCAATCAGGATAGTCAGGCATGATTTGAACTTGCTAAAGATCCTTTTGTTGACTGTTCCAAAACACCTTACTGTTCACAAGATATGTAGAAATAACTTTCATGAAAATTTTTCTCATAATCTTCTAAAGGACTGAGGTGGGGGTGACTGCACATTAGTCTCCCTGTATTCCTTCCTCCCCCTTTTTGACCATGGGCATAAACATCTGTCTTTCTTAGTCAATGGAAATTGAAGTAAATGAGGATGTTTTCATAATGACACCAACCAGGTTCTTCAGCACAGTGTCCAGTCTTATGAACATTTTTATTTGCTCTTCTTTAAGTAGTCCATAAGCCTTTAGTTTTCTACTTTGAGGAGAATCTTTTTCTCTCTAACAACACATAAACATGTGGGAGGACTAAGAATAAACTTGGACAACAAAGACTGGGGAAAATATGCTTTTAGCACTTTTCCACATGCCTTGTTATTTATTTGACCTCTCCAAACTTTTGCTACAGCACATCAGAATGGAGAATGGGTTATTCTTTATATAAGTAAGAAGGTTTACATTTTCATATCACTTTTCTCCTGAGTAGTCATCTTGTGTAGTGCTTATCAGTGCTTATAAGATGTGTTAATGTCTTCTTTATTTGACTAGTTCTCCAGGACAGACACCTAGCTTTGTATTTGCAGTTCTCAGTGAAGGTAAGGTCTCTAGACCCCAGCAGAATACTGATGTCAGTGTTGCCAGATCTCTAGATGTGCTCTTACTGAAATTTTCCATAAGGAAAATCAGTGTAGCAATGCAACAGGAGACTGAGGTAAGGGCATAACTACCATCTGCACACATGGTGTGCTTGCTTCGTGCCTTTCAAAATATACTGGTTTTTAATGTATCTAACACACCACATCCTATATTATACAAATAAAGAGTAACTTTTTTTGTTCAGCTTTGTGATATGTTGTCTAGTTTCATGCCTCAGTTTTAAGTAAAAGCTGTTTTATAAATCCAACCTGGTTGTAAGACTGTTGCAACTTTTTGGCCCTCTTTTAATTACTTCCTTAATATCAGAAAAACCGAAGAGCAGTAGTGTGTATCAAACATTCATTTCTCCAGTATGGAAAGAATATTCTGCTGAATTAAAATACAATATTTTGATCACACTTCAGTAGCTGGCTGGAACTAAAATGGCTAAGAAGTAAATATTTTCAACAGATTTTCTTCTGCACTTGTAGACTCAACACAGGTTTTGTATTTTGATTATTTGCCAGAGCTGCTAAGTGTGGGAAATAGCTCTGTATTTTGACTTAGTCACCACGTGGAGAAACTGCTTAATAACAGGAGAGATTATGTTAATTTCACATGAATTCAAGACAGGTCAGACAAATTAATGAGACGGAAATAAATACAGCTACCTGAACATCCACAAACTCCCTTCTAGATGAGCAAATCCTTGAATTCAAATTTGTTAAAAGTTGTGTGTATACTTGAAAGAAACAATTCTATGTTTGTCCTTATCTTATATTCTTTTCCCTTGGCATGAACTTTTGAATTCTGTTGAAGGCAGGACACAGTGGACTGGATTGATTTCTGAGCCAAATCTGTGAGCCTTCTTAAACTAGAAGCCAGAAAGAAGAAATGGACTTCTACTTTTAACTTTCATTGTGGAAATAATTACACTTTTTTTTCCAGAAAAGGAAATATTAAAAAGTGGATTGAAACTCCTGAATGTTCTCTGATGTATACATCCTTTTCATTTTTATAATTTTCCTCATCATAGCAAATTTCTCGTGTGGGCAAAATAAAATGTTCTGTGTTGTAAGCATTGATGTCTGGTGTTGAGGAGTGCAGCAGTTAGTATGCCTTAGGTCCTAGTTAAAACACATCTATTGGCATACACCCATGAATTTCACGATGAAAGTAAGTAGATGGCGAAATGCAATGAACCACTTGACCCAAATGACAAGATAATTCTAGTGTGCACAAGGAAATGTATTGGAGGAGAGAGATACCAGCTGTGGAAGGACAGCTTAATCAGCTCTGTGACTGCCTGAGCTCTGGAAGACTGCTTGATGCATTTATATGGACTGTTGCTATGTTTAAAGACTGTGCAGTTTAAAGTCTGTATCCCGTTTGAGGATTTTATCATGTTATATGACTTTCGCTTTGTTTTACTGTGTCCCTGCTGGAATTTTCCATTCCTCACGGCTTGTAACCCACATCTGATTGGTCCCTGCTTACAGCAGGATAGCATTTCCATACATGGTCTGCATTTGCCTGTGTGTTCCCAGTTTTGGAGGGTTTTGCTTTGTACTGCAAACCCTGCCCAGGCTCTTCCCTAAACCCCTCCTAAATTCCACCCCACTCCAGAACCTTCCCTACCGATCCTATATAAGCTGGGCACCATTTCAATAAAAAACTTTTTTTCTACCTCATCTCTTGGAGTGTGAGCATTCCATTCCCATTACCCAGCAGGGACCACAGATGGTGCCCAACATGGGGTGTGGCCAGGACTTCTAATATTTAGAAGACTCCACATTCCAGCAGGGAAAAGCGCGGGGAGTGGACAGTCCCCTGGGCTCCGGCGGTCTCGTCAGCTGAACTGGGGGATAACACACCTATCTGCTGGGCAGAAGGTGAATGGCCAAGAAGAGAAACCCTTACCTACCTGCTCCCCCCGCCCCCACGCCAAACCCTAGAACAAACAAAAATGGGCACCTGCATCTCTGCATCTCAAAAGATGAGACAGGGAATTATAAAAGGCTTAAATGCTTTATTCAGCTCCATGGCCATGTTACAGACAAAGCTTCCCTTAAAGCACTGGCTAAATGGACTGTTAAACGTAGGTTTCAGATCCTGAGAGAATTAAGTTATGAATATTGGGATCTGCTCGGCATGGAACTGTGGACAGCAGCTGAATTTAAAAGCGATATCGAAGCTGCCAAAGCCACGGTGGTGTGGAGACTGATCTAGAAATCTTAAAGATATCAGAAAAGTCCTTAAATGTGAGCAAAAAGAAGAAAGTGAGCAGTCACTCCCGAATGCTGAAACAGAAAGTGAAACTAAAGTTTTGCTGGCAGCCCAGGACCGAAACGACAGTGCGGAGCCAATTCCTTGGCAGTCGATCTTAATCAGTGAAAGCAAAAGCAAAACTAAACTCGCAGTGACAGCCCAGGACCAAGACAGCAGCATGGAGACGGTTTCTTGGCGGCCGTGGTGGGGGTAGCATGCGGTCGGGAGATGGGAGCGCCATGGAGATAGTGCAGAGAGAAGTGCTGGTGGAGCATGGAGCAGCAATGCTGGTGGATGCCGCCCAGGGAGAGCAGGGAGAGAACTGCTGCCGCAGCTTGGCGCGGGACCCTAGGACGGCGCGGCTTGGAACAGCACAGGGTAACACGGACAGAGGTGTCACCGTGCCTCAGCGTGGAACCCCAGGGCAGCACAGCTTGGCATGGTGCAGCACTGCTCTGGCGGGGCTTATTGGAAGAACTGCCAAGGGAAAGCGGCGAGCAGGCACTGTGGCACCCAGAGAGGAGAGCTGATCAAAATGGCGACTCTGCTCAAAGCTAGCTTCACAATGGGGACTGGCCACAAGATCGGGCTCAAGATGGCAGGTTCCTATCTTTCTGCGATTGGGATCTGCCCCCTTGTAGTTTTTCCGGTGGACTCTTGGCTTCTGGCAGACCGTCACCATCTTGCCCCCGCCACCCAGAGGCTATCGTCATGGGATGACAGCATCCAGTCCAAGATAGCAGCCCCCATAGCCAGGGCCCCAGACAGCTCACACAATTCAAACCAATTGCAGGACCTATTGATTATTATTCTGTTTCTCATAATGTTTGATGGGTGTCTCTCAGACAACAAGCAGAGGAAGCAAAAGACTTGGACTTTCTGAAAAACTTTCCTGTTTTTTATAACAACAGATCACTGGTTTGGCAACCAATACCTTACCTGATGCTTAAAGATGCCAATATAGCTGTAACAGACTATGGACTGGGAGCTCCTTTGGGAGCTCCTATGGGAGTGATTGATTCCTTTTTTGCTGCATATGTGTTAACACCAACAGACATAACATTAATTACTAAGACATTATTAGCAACAATGCAGTTATCAATGTTTGAGACTGAATGAAAGGCATTAATAAAGAGGAGGGCAGAAAGCTTGTTTTCTTCTGCAGGAACACCTGTTATTGACACTATCAATATGTTATATGGAGAAGGACCTTTTGTTTCTAGTCAAGCCCAAACCACCATTCCTGTAGCTAATCTAAATTTGTAGTGTGATTGGCTTTAGAAGCAATCAAAACTGTTGCTAAGGCTTCTGCAGTCACTCCTTCCTTCACCTTAATTTGGCAGGGACCTAAAGAGCCCTTTATGGACTTCACTGAGAGATTAAAAGAAAAAATTGTTTGGCAAGTCCCAACTCAAGAAGCCCAAGACACATTGTTTAAAAATTTAGCAATTGAATATGCCAACGAGGATTGCCAACCAGTCCTCAAATCAATTAGAGGCCCCACTCCTACTGATATGATAAAGGCATGTCAAAATATCAGGTCCAACTCATACAAAATAGCTTTAATGAAAGAAGCATTGGCAGCCCTCAAGCCATCTGAGGCCACCTGCCATGAATGCAACCAGGTCATTTTAAAAAGCTTTGCCCTGCCTTAAAGCCAACACTACCCTCAGGGGTTTGCCCAAGGTGCAGAAAGGGGATGCATTGGGCAAATAGCTGTAGATCCCTTTCTACCATCGAAGGATACGCTTTGTCGCCTCGGTTGTCCCCCAGAGGGGTCAGGAGACCAAAGTCAGGAAATGGGTAAAAGCCACTCAGAAAGGAGAAAAATCAATGGAAGTCAGATTCTCACAAGGCTATTGGTTCCTCCCAGATAGTAGCGTTATCAGCTATTGTTTGCATGTTTCAGTTATTTCCTGAGGCTTTAAATATTGTTTCAAATTCCAGTTACGTTGTAGGAGTTGTCAAAAGACAAAGGTACCTATTTAAAGGAGCTGAACAATGAAAAAGTTGATGAGGCTGTTTAAACAATTATTGCATTTGATTAACAACAGAGAAAATAAGTTTTTCATGCCTGGCCCAATAATGGAAGGAAATAGAACAGCAGATTTATTAGACAGCACTGCTGTAGTTCTCCAACGGGCCAAGCAATAATTGAAAGAACACATCAAACATTAAAGAAAAATGCTATTTGATTGGTTTCCTTTTGGCGGATTATCTACAGAGATTAAGAGACTTCTTATGTTCCTTTTTCTTGGTTTGTGTTATTGTTGGAATTTTGTTAACCATCCCGTGTTTGATAATCTGTATCCAGAAAAGTATCATCAACAACCTCCCAGAGATCTGTTCTGTTCTAAAAAACAAAAAAGGGGGAGAAATAGATATCCAAGCTATATAAATAACCAGGTCATAACCAAGAAGTACAAAATCATCAGAAGGGTCTGAAACAAGCAGGTTCTGAGTGCCAACAACTCCGACAGCAAATTTGCAAGTGGTGATACCACTTGAACAGGCTTTCCTATTAATAAGGACACTTAAAAATACTGGGATAGACAAGAATTTCTGGAAAAGACTCTGGAAAGAAGCCCCCCAATCCTGCACCAGAATCCAGGAACATCTATGTAACCTTCAGAAAATACAAGGAACTTAAAAGAACTCAGAGAACCCTATGGTCCTGCCCCATGACTATGCACAGTGTGGCTTGCCAACATTTCTTCAGGACTGTGCTATCTCTCTGGCAGGACAGGAAAAATATGTAAGAAAACTTTGCATTAAACTCCTTTCCCTCACTACACCATCTGCTTCACAGCACAGAATAGTAATATCATACAATTGCATTTATATGTGATTAAAGCGCTTTGGTATCCAAGTCCACTGAGCTTCCATAAAGTTGTTTGGTCTTCAGCCATGACAAGGAGAAATAAACACCTCCTATAGAACCCCTATAAGCACAAACAGATCAAAGGAGGAAACTATAAAGTAACAATGTGGAATGGGCAAGATGAGAAATCTAGCAGTACCAGCTCCAGTAGGGATGTTTTATCAACATAATATCAGGTTAAAAACCATCCATGTGTCTTCCCTGCATGCTATTTCCATAACAGTTTTATGTATGTCCATTGCATTACTGGTCAAAATGAAAAACTCATTACCAGGCTATGAATGCCTGGAATGAGCTTTATGAAAATTTTTTGTCCCCAAAGTATCTCTAAAGTTTAATCACCTTCTAGATCTAAAATGGATGCCACTAGCAGTTAAGACAAATCAAACTGTTCTTGTCTTACTACATAAAATGTTTATTTTTGGTTTTAGCTATCCTATATGCAGACTTAACAGTAGCAGACAGCTTAATGTACCATACAAAAATTGCGTTTGAACATGTGGGAGGGAAATAAACCCATGTGAAACTAAGATATTTTCTGTGCATGTTCCATAATATTGACAAACTCCCTCCCTCTAAAAATAAATAAATAAATAAAAAGGTCAGACAAAACCACATGGTCCTGGTCGATGTTTTGCTTTCCAATTTGCAGTTAATACATTTTTATGTGCAAAGCATCGTTATCTAATTCCACAGTTCTCATTTAGATAAAATTCTATCTCAACACTTGATCTTTCCATGTATGGATCATTTGTGGGCATTTTAACATTTCTCACAGGCAAATTAAATAGAAGGTACTTTGCAAGACTGGGGATTTGCATGTTATTCAGTCTTTCATATCTAGTTCCTGATTATCTCAATTTTTAAGGATATATTAGAAATATGAACTGTGCTTATAGCTTTCAGAGGCATTGATCCTGGATGCTCTTACTTATTTATTTGTTTGTTTGCTTATTTATTTTTATTACAATTTCTGAAACAAATTATGAGATGGTTTCTTTCCCCTAGCAAGGCCACAAAAATAAACTCACAGCGGTTACTGGACACTCACTATAGCATAAAGATCTTTAATTTTTCTTTTGTCACTCAAATTCTCTGTATAAACACATTCTTGTTTTCTGGATAATGTTTTGGGGTTTTTTTTTCCTTTCAGTTTTTAGCTTTTCTGGTTACCTAAAATGCATTGAAAACAAGAAGACACTGTAGCTAAGAAATTTGCAGAATATAAAATAACTTTGGAGAAATATTCTTCTCCCACCCATATCAATGAACTCTGCTCTTATATCAAGTGGGAAAACCAAACAAACACAAACCAAACTAATAATCCAACAGCCCTCCTTCTGCCTTCGCCCACTGTAATTCACATCATAGAACTTGAAAAAGAAATATAAAGAAGATATTACAAATACATGTGCTTGTGGTGAGTGTGCTAGCTCAACATAGCATTACCATTTATAAATTCACTTCAGGAGAGAAGAACCCAGAGCTGTGGGATCCATTAGTTGGAACGACCCAGGGAATCCAGAGTAGTATACCAACTTCTTTTCCAAACATGAGTCAGCTCAGCTCATAAGCCATCCAGCAAAGCCCACTGAGGACAAAGAAAACCCCTACAAAATCATAACCTGATGTTTAATACCTTAGGGTGGAACATATTTTACAGTTCAAGATTATTGCTTTCCTGAGTCTCCTGATGCCTGAATAGCATGAATAAGTGAGATACAATATCAGAAAAATGTTGTGCAAGTATTGAATTTCCTTTGCAATTCTTACCTTGATGCTGCATTTGATTTCCTTTTAAAGTTTTTAAAGACTTCCTAGGTGTAAGTGATTTCAGTGCTTATTTGTTTTCATAAAAGTATGAAAAGTTATAAAAGAAAGGAGTTTGTTACTGAAAATCTGTTATGTATATATATATAAAAAATACATGTTTAAAAGACTCTTGAGCTAACACAAAGCAACAGATATTTAAATTTTACACAGTCCTCAGCAAAGAGAAAGACCTGGTGACATTTATTATGTTATTATGCTTTTTTTTTTTTCCATGAGTAAAATATTTTTTTTTCAGAATTTTTTTTCATAGGTTCTTCACATGAAATACAGACTCTAGAAGAGAACCTCTTCAGTTTACATAGTCATTTTACACAGAAGATGGCAACACTTTAAAATAACTTCAGCCATCTCCTTTATTAGTTTTTTGGCTTTGGTGAAGGGTTCTAAAAATCTACAATATTTTTAATCACTTAACTTCATAGACGTTATTGCTGAATTCTTATTTTGTGCATAGCATACAGACCCTCAAAAAGATAGGAATAACAGGTTGCCTTTCAGCTGTTTATTTGAAATTATGTTTGGAGAGAAAAAAAAGCTTTTTGATTTAACCTTCAAATACCTTTTAAAAAACTGTCAAAACACCCGTATTTTTAAAGGGTTTCTAATATATTAACCTCACCAAATTTTGCTATTTAAATGCTTGGTGAGCACATCAAACCACACGCTTTGTGTTATCTTATAGTCCCCTTGTTAACTTTCCCTTTTTGAATTAAATTCTTTAATTATTTTTTTTGCTGTCTTTAAAAAAACAAAACAAAACAAAAAACAAACAAACAAAAAAGTCAGTAAAACCACTTCTGTACACTGAATGTATAATATTCCAGTTGTTTAAATGCACCTTGAGTCATCTTTGTACAAGATAGATAAATGAAATCACAAGCTATCCTTCACAATTACTTTTTCTATAGATGACTCAGTGTATGCAATTGTATTTCTGGGGTGCTCTGGGGATGTAAGTTGCAATACAGACAACTAAACTTTAAATCCTGATCACGTGGACCATTCTAAGATGTTCATAGCCTTGCCAACACATTCATACACATTTCATTGCAGTGTTCTGCTTTTACACATACTTTAGTATCATAATATTAATCCTATTTCATCTGGGGTATTTAATGGGATAAAAGATAAAAGAAGCAGCAAAGTATTACAGCTAGATAAAAGCACTTTGCAGATGGGTTATAAAATATTCTCAGAGGATCTTGACTCAAAGCTATCATCTGTTTTTACTGAAATTTAATACGAACATATTACATAGTCACTTCAGGAATAAACCACAAGATATCTTACAAGTTTTCAGTGTTCAAAACAAAGTCATACAGCACAGTTCATCTGTATTTACAATTCACCAAGGAAACCCAGAATAGTTAATATCTCTAAACTTGCAAATCTTGCAGAAGGCAACATTTTAAGGTAAATTTTTCAAATTATGCGGGAAACATATCCAGATTGCTCCAGTTATAAATAATGTGAGTTGTTACGATAGACGATAAAGCCCAAGGTTTGACTGGGTTGTATAAAATACAGAAAAGCAAGAACACACTAATTTTTAAAGACACTGTTATTCTCTCTCTGCAATCAGGCTACCATACCTCAGTTCTACTGCCTGTTGTATTATATTGTTCATTAGGCAACAGTTGCTAGCATTCAGTGGGGTTGCCTAGAAAGAGGGAATATTTTTTCAAAAAAATCTACAGTAGTCTTATACTATACTACTGCTCTACAATACTCTTCTATACTGCTCTACAATAATCCTAACATAACATAAATGTTGAATAACGATTCTCAGATATTTATTTTTCTCTTCTGGTTTATCTACCGAGAACATCTCCTTTCTCCTATATATTTCTCCTTTCTAGAAAGTAACATAGCTTACAGCTACTCCCACTAAGTACAGCGGGGCTGCACACAAATTTTTACTCTGTGTTAATAAAAAAGGTAAAAAATAGCAAGACACTCTTAAATAGCAAAAGGAAGGCATATTTAAACCATATTAATTCTTGTAAACAATACTTTCTGAAGTGACTGTAAGGAAACCTTAAGGTTTCCTGGTGTTTCAAGTATAAGTTGTTAATTTCTTGGAAAGCAGTAACACTATGCAGTTCTGCAAGTCAGAAGGAGGGAAAAGCTAAATAAGAACAAGAAAGGGCTATAATCTTCAAGCAGATAATGGAATCATAGAACTGACTGGGTAGTACAAGGCTTTAAAGATCATCTAGTTCCAACTCCCCAGGCATGGACAGGGACACCTTTCACGAGACCAGGTCACTCAGAACCCCATCCAATTTGACCTTGAACATTTGGAGTGATGGGGGACCCACAGCTTCTCTGGGCAGCCTGTTCCAGTGCCTCACCATGTAGAAAAGCAAAACAAGAACAGAGCATATTGAATATTGCCTGAGCATCTCATGATTGGAGATTAGTTTTTCTTGTATGTGTGGTAGAAAGGAAGAGGGAAATCTCTTAGATGTGAGATAAACAAGGGCTGCAGAACACATGAATGAAGGGGATTAATTATGTCATATGTACCAGAAGAGTAGAAGACCAGGCTAAAAGGAAAACGAGTCTGAAAGCAAATTTGAAAGATCGTGTAGTGTTGTCTTTTGTCTGAAGCTATATGTCTCCATCAGATATTTATATTGCCTACAACTATTTATGAAACTTTTCTAAAATATCTCCTTTACTGCAGACTTCATTACATAGACAGACAATCTGTTCTTTGCTTTCATCTCATGGCTAGGCTTCTCAAACACGCTGGTGGCTAAAAAGGCCAATGCGCAATAGGCAAGTCCAGTTGCAAAAGGCACAGTGGAAAGTTTCCACAGGCTGTACTGGCGACGCACGGTTCTTTCTGCGCTGTCTTTTTTCTTCCAGACTGATCCTGCGTGCACTCTCAAAGGAAGCAGCTGCGTTATGGATGGTGTGCCTCCATGCCTCCCGATTGGAGGCCAAAGTGGACCATTGATGGTGGTCAATATAGCCAAGGCTGAGGTGTTGTTTGAGGGAGTCCTTGTATCTCCTCTTTGGGGCTCCTCTCTTGTGTCAGCCGGTGGCAAGCTCATCACAGAGCACAATCTTAGGGAGGTGGTGATCCTCCATCCTGGAGACGTGCCCTGCCCAGTGCAGCTGCGTTCTCAGCAGCATGGCCTCAATGCTGGTGACCTCTGCCTGCTCAAGAACAGACACATTAGTCACGTAGTCTGTCCAGTGAGGAGTCTCAGGTGGTGGCGATAGATGACCCAGGATTCAGACCCATAAAGAAGAGTACACAGTACAATGGCTCTATAGACATTGATCTTTGTGCTTTTCTTCAGGTGTTTATCACGTCAGACTCTTTTATAGAGTTTTCCAAAAGCTCTGTATGCCTTTGCTAGCCTGTTGTCTATCTCGTTGTCAGTCTTACCATCTGAGGAAATGATGCTTCCCAGATAGGTGAACTGCTGGACTGACTTAAGCTCTGATTCACCTGTGGTGATGTGGGGATGGTGAAAGACTTCCTGAGGTGCAGGTTGATAGAGGACTTATGTCTTCCTCAAGCTGACTTCCAGCCCAAAAAGCTCAGCAGCCTGTGCAAAGCAGAATGTTCAGCGCTGCAGAGCTGCTTCTGTGTGAGCAACGAGGGCGGCATCATCAGCAAAGAGCAGCTCATGGACAAGGTGATTGAGGGTCTCAGTGTGGACCTTCAGTCGCCTAAGGCTGAATAGGCTTTCATCGGTACGATACCTGATGTAGATACCGTTGTCTTCATCAAGGTCTGCTGTGGCCCTTTGGAGCATCATACTGAAGAAAATTGTGAATAAGGTTGGTGCAAGAACACAACCTTGTTTCACACCATTGGTTATTGGCAAGGGCTCAGAGAGGGCATCGCCATATCTGACTTGGCCATGCTGGTCCTCATGCAGCAGGATGATCATTTTGAAGAACTTGGGAGGACATCCCAATCATTCCAAAATCTGCCAGACGCCTTTCTTCTCACTGTGTCGAAAGCTTTGGTGAGGTCAACAAAGGTCACATAAGAGACCTTTGTTCTGTTCCATGCACTTCTCTTGCAGTTTCCTG